>VWYH01009488.1:517547-614880 GCA_013399365.1 Pampusana beccarii
TCTTACCCTTGATATGCCTTGAGATGGCACCAAGGATAGGATAAGTTGTTCCATCACTTTCCCAGGGATGGAGGTGAGGCTGACCAGTCTATAGTTACCTGGGTCCTCTTTCTTGCCCTTTTTGAAGACTGGAGTGACATTTGCTTTCCTCCAGTCCTCAGGCACCTCTCCCGTTTCCCAAGACTTGGCAAAGATGATGGAGAGTGGTCCAGCAATGACTTCAACCAGCTCCCTCAGCACCTGCGGGTGCATCTCATTTGGACCCATGGATTTATGGATGTCCAGATTGCTTAATTGCTCCCTAACCCAGTCCTCATCAACTAAGGCAAACTCCTCCACTGCCCTGCCTTCCTCTGGGGCCTCAGGGGTATGGGGGTTCAGGGGTACAGTTTCCATTCTTCCCATGCACTGTCTTCTGCAATTTAAAACGCTTCCTATCTATCGTGGCAGACTTTGTTCTAGGAGAGTCGTGCTCCCAAGATTCAGGTGGAATAAATCTCTAGAAAATACTCTCTTTCATGGGAAGGCCCTTTTCTGTAATATTCATTATGTCCCTTGGCAGCAGATTACTATTCTACTACTATTACTATCTTTTTTATTGGGAGGTGGTTTTTTTCCTTTAAAACTTTATTTGATAGCACATTAAAAACTCTATTTTCCTTACTATCTGAGTATTTATACCATGTTCATCATCTTAGATTCTGGCTTCATTTAGGCAACTAGAGTGTTTCATCAGAATATTAGAAGCATTTTCCATATGACCCTCATCTCAGAAATAGAGTGCATTTTCTGGGTGCTCCTTGCTCGTTGCTGTATGTCTCTATATTTCCCATAATAAATACCTATTTCAATGTTTTGCTGTAGCTGGGGTGGTCTAAGGACACAGGCAGGACAAGTTTGCAGGCTGAGACAACATTTTTGTTACACCAGCTGGTACAGCTGGGAAAATTAATCAAGCTTTTCAGCGTGAAGGCACATCTTAGGGTCACTTGGCGTGCAAAATGTTAAAAATGTTAATAGATCTTAGTGTCTAAATGGCCCCTGAAGGTAGATAAATACTATCGTCCTCTTACATTTAGTGTTTAAGTGACTTGACTACGTCACAAGGAAGACTCTGTAGCAGATTTAGAACAAGAATCAAGAGATTTAGGCCTAAAATATATGCCATTCTTGATGACACAATCCATGATATCTATAAAACACAAAAAAGTCATTGAAGAGTTACTGTAGGAGAATACTCTAGAATGTTTGCCCACTGCTATACAGACATTCATGTTTTCAAAAAGAATATGCAAAAAAGGATAATGTAATCCAAAGAGCTTCTAGAACAAAATTGAAAGAATGAAGGAACACGGATACATGCCCAGATGTCATCTCCACGTATGGAATGTAACCACGCACAGAACACAACCTTGTGGAAGCAGAATGGTAAACAAAGGACCCCATGAACTTCAGAGGGATCACACAGGATAACAACAAGAGCAGCACCTTTGCCTAAACAGGTGCCAGTTTAAACTCCTCTCCAGGTTTTCACGTTTTGTCAAGGGGATGGTCAGTAGCTCCCGTCCCACCTGTAGTAAGCAGCACACAGTTTTGATCTAAGAACTAAACAACCTTGCAGAGCAAAGGAAATGCAATGATGCCACATAGCATTAAGTTCAAGATTGTGCATATAACTGATATCTATAGCAGCTAATAACAAGAATTACAGTAACAATATGAACATACAAGCCAGAAACAACTCAGAAGAAAGTCCAGGCTTATCAGAGAATGAATATGACCTGGTATTGTCAGGCAGGGAAATGCAATTCTAGATAGAGCAGGAGAGTATCTCAGTAGAGACAAGACAGTAGGATCTTCACTTCCCAGAGCATTGGGAAGATCTCCCCAGGCTGTTGTGTGCCCTTTTGGGACTCTCAGAAAGGAGCAGGTGCAGATCACAACCAGGGGAACAGAGAGCCAGCAGCTTGTCTGGTAAGCCTGGGAAGATAAATGCTGAGAGAAAATATCATGTCTCTCTGTAAACACGTCCAATAAGTAAGCATCAGGGAAAGGAAGAGCTATTTAGTCTAAAAGCCAATTCTGGCACAAGTACAAATAGACCCAAACTAACCACGAATACATTTACTCTGGGAATTAGAAGAAGGTTTCCAATCCCCAGGGCACTGAGATTTTGAAACAGCCACTGAGAAGGCTGTTGAGATTAAAACCTCCAAGTCTTTCCGAGCCGAGCTTGGTCAGTTTATTAACGATGATCTAACATCACTGTTCAAGAGAAAAGAAACTTGGCTCCATGCCCCACAAGGCCAGTCCCAATTCTATGTTCCTTCCTAAACAGTAATACCTAGTAATTAAACTACATTGTGTCTTCAAAAACTGACTGCTAAAGTAACCTGTCAAACAATGCTATGATATGTTATTGGAAGAGGATGTGCTGTGCCAAGGAGGATGAGCAGCTCAGTCCTACATCTCATCTAGCAGAAAGAATTAAAAATAAGGTGTTAGGATGAAAAAAAATGTAAGCAACATTTGCTTATATTTAGAAGCACCTACAAAACAGCAAGCACATTCCTGCTACCCCTTGCAACTATTCTAAATAAAGATAAACTTAAGCAGGTGTTTAAAAGGGCTTCAGGCAGTAAGCTCCTCAGGTCAGGAAGTGTGCCACTACCTTCATTATATTTAAAGCAAAGTACACATCTACACCAGTAACCACAATATTAGATTACTACAGTTGGTGGCCAGTTAAAGTTACTTCATTAACCTCAGATATGGAAGTGATTGCTACCAGGTACTCAGACCTTTTGAACAGTGAGACATCTGAAATACTGTGCATGGATCTTATTTCTTACATCCACAGCAGGGGTGTAAATATTCACAGGCATTTGAGCATCACTTAAGCAACAGCAATAAAGACCGTGAGCGTTTTGTGAGAATTAATGACTGCCTGAGAATGTTAATAGCCTGAGGTGGAACTTTGGGCCATTAACCCCAACTGGTCATTAAACTTCAGGAGAGGTCCAAGGCTGAGGTCATTATGACAGTTATGAATTCTAGGAGGGGGAGGTATAGTTTCATGTGTTGATTTAACACTATTTCATCTGTACTGTTGTAGATCAAAGCTGCATATAGGCTAAAGAAGCTACAGCTCTCTAGATGCTGGTGGAAACTGTTAACCTTTCTCCATCTCAATGGAAAAGACTGCAAATATCAATGCATCAGAAAATTCCCACCCAGGCTGGAAACATTTTCAGCATTTGTAAAACATTCACAAAAGCAGGCAGGTAGTTCCTAAAATTTCATAAAATAACTCCATGAGAATTAATCCAGACTGCTCCCTTAGGGCCACAGACCCTGATACATATAAACCCAGATACAAGGTCAGGGAAGGAAGGTGTGGTGGATATAGACAGCAAAAGGGGTGAAATTCACACAGATTCAGGGCCTGGCTCCTTTTGAACTCGCAGATGAACCTTGTTGGTTGTTAATGCACGGGTCTCTTCCCGGCCTCTGCGCAGATGCAGTTTACACAGGCAGTACATTTCTGGCAGTGCCCAGCTTTGCCACACGAGTCAGAGAAAGGTTCAGTGTGCTGCTGAGGGGTGGCAGTGACGCCCGCTTTGGGGGTGCCCACCTCATGGGATGCTGCAAATCAGAGGAGACCCAAGAGGAGAAGGACACCCTGAGCACAAAGCCCAGGGCTCAAGCACCTGGTGTGCGAGAAGGACACATAACTGAGAGCACCCAGATACTCCTTACCCAAATGAAGGAGTTCGGGGAGGTGAAAATGCCTTGGCTTGTAGAAAGTAGCCAAGGGTGCTGTTTCATGTGGCAGCGGAGCTGCTTTAAGGGCTAGATGCCTCCCAAAGAGTGGCTCTGCTACCCTGTTTGTTTTTACTCCACCTTCTCTCTTGGTGACCCTGGCCCTTCTCAACACCTCGGTAAGCCCATTCAGCTCACCAAACCAGCAGAAACCTGGAGGGCAGGACATTAGTGGGAGAGCACAGCCTGCAACCAGGAAGGGGGGATGGAGGGCCACCAGCCATTTAGACTGGCTCATCATAAGCGATACACCATTTCCCACAGCTAGAAAGGAGTACTAAGCTACAAAGGTTTGAAAAGCTTATCAGACAAAGCAGAAAAATCCCACAGAGAAGTCTGGCCTGTGAAAGACAGTGGCAAAATTTCCATTGGTTTCAATGGAGACAGGAGTTCACAGATGTTCTTTGCCACGTCTTGCACAAGATTTCCTGCTAAGGAGTACTAAAAAGCTTTAGAAAAACAAATTTTAAAAAGAGCTAAGTAACCACATTACTCTCAGATCAATTACATGAAGAGACAACAATTAAAATGAAGAATATTTTACCATTTCAGATACACACATAGGTACTGAAAAGAAAAACAGTATATCTAATTCCTTTACTGGTTTTGCCACAGCAGGATTAGATACCAGGGATAAAGTAGTGTGCTGGCAAGGAGCCAGAGCATTCCTGGATGGCACATACGTTAGATTTCCCTGGTATTTATTACAACAATGCAAGAACACCTTTATAGTCAAGGGTCAGTGAGCATTTCCATTATAAACAAAGAAGTTAAGGCTCTAATAGCTTGCTTGTTTCAAAAGTCTCAGTAAAGAATTGCAAAAAAAACGTGTAGGTAAAAGCCTGACAAAAAGTGCTATCAGACAATTTTAGTTCAGCGATCTTCCAAGCCCAATTTTTTCCATAGCTTGGGAAGAAAATAGCCTGTATATTGTTTTTTAAAGCTTGTAGTTTGCAGGCAGTTCTGGAGGTAGCGTATGTTTTTTCGTCTGTGGATTTGAACCTACAGACAGCTGCGGCATCATTACGATCTCTGCCCTTGGGTTTCTCTTCTTATGCAGGAATCACAAAGCACAGCAGCACATTTGGAGCAGGTTACGGCTCACACTTTCTGTAAAGGGACTGGCAAAGGTTAATACACCTGCTAGGCAAACATTATTTTGCCTTCACAGGTCAGCAAGCTACCTCCCTATCAACTGCTTTTTAAACTGAGATTGTACAACGCCATGGCAAGCCCACCCAGCCGTAGGCAAATGAATGTACTTGGCTGCTTCTAATAAAACCAACATGCCCTGTGTGAGCCCCCATGGCCTCAGGCCCACCCCAGCACGTCAGACCCTGCACCGGGGTCAGCAACCCAGCCGGAGCTCTGTCTGTGCCAAAGGCTTGTTAAAAGCAAGATTTGTGAAACACAAGTATCTGTTCACGATAAAAGAACTATTTTTGCTGCGTACTACCTGAGATTATACCTGTGCCTTGTTTTCAGTAGGAGTAATCTGTTACTTTCAGCTAAAAACTGAACACAGATGAGCCTCACCGCATACTTCAGCCGGACATGGCTGTGGTGAAGATTTTGAAGCTACTGTGGCACCTGCCTGTTTGAAGGAACTGGTCAGATTTTCATCATTTGACTTCCTGCTTTTCCCTAAAATCTTATCCCAAATTATTACTAGGACTGAAAACTATGCTATAGCTCTGCTAACAGAATAGTGGTTCGTAAAACAGACTCTTGCCTTTGAAATAAAACCAGATACAGTGTTCTTGCAGATCTGTAATATTTATGATCAGATCTTAAGTACTGGCACATCAAATTAAATTATGGAAATCCATATTTTGAGGAATGAGCCAATTACTAAAGTGGTCACATTTTCAAAAGAAGGACAGGAGCAGGACAGTTACTGTGCAGCCTCTTCCATTAGTGAGAGTATGCACCAGTTTCACCTGTGCATTGCCTTCTGAATGGCAGGTTTTCAGAACATGTTAGTTAGGTGTAGCTAGCAAAAACTGTAGCACACCTAGCTGAGACAGTGCAAGCACATACTCCCTGAGGACCCATCATGGCCAATAGAGGAGGAATGGGTTAGAAAGTCCCCATCTGCCCAGCAGAGTCTCATAGTGAAGAAAGCTACAGATAATGGCCTGTGGTTTGCAGTTATCTACTCCTAGTTCTTTACAATCAGGGGAATGCCACATATACCACAAGCTGAGTGCAAGATGAAGCAATTAAACCAGATCCTTAAAAGCAATCTGAGTATACTTTGCTTGGAGCCATCCATTACACCAAGCAATATATCAGACACCCCTCATTATCAGGAATCTCTCCTGCAGGTACTGGAATTTCTCTTACTCGCTTTGCATTGGGCAAGAAGCTGAATTTTTCCCCATAGTCCCATACAAAGGATCTTACACTGGTTCCCACTGAGAGTCGTAAGCACACACCAAGAGACCAGAACCTGAACTTTGAGTAAGATTTATTAATAGGCTCAGGCACTCTAGCTAAGTGTAACAGTGATTGACCTCATGAGGGTAACTACTGCTTACAGCAACTCTCCCATTTCTGTTAGCTAGTGTCAGCTCCTGGCTACCTTTTACCTGGATAATATTGTTAACAGCATATCTTTGGATTCATAACATAAGAAGCCACCAGAATGGTCAAAGAGACATTTGTATCGTGTTTGCTTTGCTTCGGCCTCCTGCATGGCCTCTGATGTGGCACGTGCTCCCCCTTTATGTTGGTGTCTCTGACAAAAATCAGGTGGCAGAGTCTGAGACTGTGACAAACTCTCTGGAGAGCCAGTTTGATTTTCTTCTGTGTGACCTCTCTGTGTTGTAATAAATGTAAAGATTCAGACTCTAAATCAGAGGAGATACTATTGTATTAGGGCTAAAGCTGTGAAGGTACAAAACATTGAGTGACCTGTAGTTTGGGAGATTTTTTAGTAGATTCTTCAAGAAAAATAGCGCCTATTTGCCATGAAAATACTATTCCTTACCCCAGCTTTTGTGTGTTCAGTGGCTACGACCAAATTCTCTCTGATTAGATTTATATTAAAGCACTAAGAAACATATGTTTTCTTTAGCAACTGTAGATTTCATAACCGCCCTGCTACCAGCCATAATTTAAAGGTTTTTCCTATTGAACTTGACTTGTTTTCCCTTCCCTGTTTTAGCTGTGTGCTGCTGGAAGTACAGGGAGGTTGCTATGTTTAAGAGGGCTTTAGGTTGAAAGAAATGGAACAGCCTTTACTTTCCTCTCTTCCTTGTTTTTCATAATTATTCTTTCCATGACAGTTCCTATCCTCAAATAAGGATTGTGTTGGTTCTTTGGATGTGACTCTAGTCTTTAATATTCCTTCCACATTGGTGCTCATGTGGGAGTGTATGCGTGCATGTCTAATTAAGAAAGGCTTCCTCATGAAAGCACCGTCGCGGAGCTGGAGTGCACACACGCACAAGTCTGAGTGTTGGCTTCCCAGGCTCCCCCACTTCAGGAGCACATCCTTCAAGGATCAGCTTGAGTGATTCGGAGTTTAACTTGCTCTGCTGTGGAGATGAAAGTGAAAGTTCCTACGTGGTGCCCAGGCTGTGCACTGCTGATTGTTGCTTAGCAATGAAATGTGCAGCACATGGTGATGGTGCAAAGATAGCAGAGCAGGTTTTTTTTTTTAAAGGAAAAAGAAAATGGATAAGAAGGTCACACTAATAATCACTAGAGAAATGGGAACATTATCAGATGCAGCAGCTAGAGAGGAGGTCATAGTCCCCCATCCTGTTCTATGAAATCTTCTTTCCTCATTTACTTTCAACACTGAAGAACAAAAGAAGAGGCAAATTCAAAGTGTTTTGTCACCACTCCTGCCTTAATGTTAGCAATCCCATTCTATTTTAGCACACTGGAATAGGGTCTTTTTTTTCAAAGTAGGCTTGCTCCTGGGTTAAAGGGAAAAAGGCAAAGAATCTGTCACATTACACCAAAGTAATGGATTTAGAAAGAAAAACATTTATTAGTGTAGATGAAAATACAAATATCATTTTCAGGCTAGAGTGAGTCATCCCATTAATAATGATTTAGCAAGGATCCCAGAGGCGGCTAAATAAAACAGGAAGGCTAGGCTGAGCTAGCCAAGCAGCTTATGATTACAGCTACACTCCATCCTCAGTGGCAAAAAAAAATTAAAGAAAAAGAACTGACATCCTTCACAAAGCAGACTACAGAAGAAATGTGACTTGTGGCCTTTTGTTAATACAGTATCAGCTTTAATTGAACCTCCAGGCTTAGATTCAAGTCAATATATCTGGAGCTTCCTGGAACAATAAATCTTGGTGTTAGCCACAGTAGAGGTCAATCTCTGTCTAATATATGCTTTGTAATGCATTTAAAGTAGAGATATAGTATGTAGATGGTGAATTATTCATACACACAAACTATTAATGAATAAGTCAATATAGGAACAAGATTTGGGACCCTTAATATTAGAAAGAGGAATTAGCTCTGCAGGAACACAATCTCCCAGTGATAGTCTAACACCATGCTCACCTGTGTACTCACTCTATTGATTTCTACCAACCTCATTTGAGCCCATTTCTAGGCTGAAAATTTCCATTTAGAGACCTGGAGTTTGGGAATGTGCCTCTCCCATGTTGCACACAACCTCCAAGGATGGACTGCGATCTCTGCACGGCTTGGAGCAAGCTTTGGGTCCCAGAGCTGCCCCTGCCTGGCAGAGCATCACGACTCCCAAGTCGCACCAGCTCTACCCAATTTCCCCACACCTCTCTTCCTTGTCTGTGTGGCAAAGGCAGAAATTGATGGCAGCCCTTGTATCACGCTGCCACCCCAGGCATTGGAGCTGAAGCTGTGGATGCTCCTCCTGCCTGCCAGCTGTGGGAGGGGAGAAGGCAGCTCCAAGGACCTCAGGTACCATAGCTGCCAGAAGAGAGGCTCATTTCTGATCCTGAAACTTACCTGAGCCTCCTGGGCTCACAAATAATAGATACTCCACAAACCGCAGTACCAGTGGGCATTGCCATTTGGCTCATCAGATCTGAGAGTGGGAGAGAGCCCACAGGCTGCCTCAGAGGAAACAGGGACTATGTGATGGTGGGCAAAGACAGGCCTCCCGTGAATGAGCTGTCATTTGATAATGCAGCCTGGTGCTGCAGCATAGCAAACCATTAGCAGCAAAATTAAAGTTAATGTAAAAGAGCATGGTTACAACTGAACATTTGGAAAGCAAAGAAAGCCTTCCCATTTCCCTTCCAAGTCCTCTATGATACAGAGCCAGTACAGCCAGTCCCTGCTCATACATGTTGCCAGAGAACACTACACAGAAATCTCCATCCCCCTCTCATGGAAAGAAATAGCACTGAAGCTGAATAGAAGTTGTAATGTTTAGACTATGGTGCAGGAAAAGAAGTGAGGAAAAACAGTAAGATGCAACTCTAAGCAACATGTTGCTTGAGCAGCCCAGTCACAGTTGATGAGTAAAGAAGATGGGCCAGTGAAGGGAATGACTTAGTCGGTTTTGGCGGGAATTCCAGTGTCACTCAGTTGTTAGGGAAGACGTGTTAGAACTCGTTGGCCACAAGCCCTGGGGGGAATAAAAGAAAAGCCTTCTGANTTTGAGACACGTTGTTTGTAACTAGTATGAATATTTGTTAAGCACACAATAAAGTTGACACCTTGCTTGCATCAAGCAGCGCCCGTCTCTCAATCGCGGCAGGCCAGCCTGTGGCTTTTGGCTGCAAGAAGAAATATGTTACAATACTTGCAGCAAGAACAGGAGACCTGCTTTAAATGAGATACGTTTTCTTTCATTCTTCAGTGAGCATGTGTCTTTTCCAATAATATTCAAGGAAGTTAGTAAGCATGTCAATAAGAGAATGTGGCAGCATTTGCCAAGCATCATTCAGACATGAGAGAGATTTAACCATTTAGCACAGCTCCTATGCCCCATTCAGTCGTTGGACTTGCTTGTTACAGCTGCCAGATCCTGAACAAATGTCTTGACAGAAGCATCTCCACTGGTACTTCTGTCAAGTCAGTGAGAGTGCCTCATCAAAGGAGAAACAAAACTAAGAATGCAAACTTCATTTTTCAAATGACAAGAACTTACCGTGGTGAATAGCAGCTACAAAACTCCCCTTATGCGGCCTGTGCTAGGTTTAGACAATCTTTAATAATTTCACCTGAACACAAATCCTAACTATGGATTCAGGCAGCCTCATTTTTTTGTAAAGTGATCTGATTATTCTGTAATGCAAATCTGACCCACTACCTGTGTGAAAACTCAGTGGTGGAGAAAAACTACAGAGATCAAACAGAAGAGATATCTCTACTTTAATTCTTTGGAAAAAATACTTAGACAAACCCTAGCATTTCCCTGCTCTTGGGTGTGTTGGGCCAATGAACTGGCAGCAGAAAGCTGCTTACAGTTTCCTGCAAATGTCTGTCCATGTAATCCTTGTATTGCCAAAAGCAGCTTTCAAGCCAAGGAGCTTTGCTCTTGTTCTCTTCCCTGTCCAAAAAGTTTCTGTTGAAAGCTCCCACCACCACCAGCTTGAGGGACAAAGGATTCATTCAGGTTCGGAGGCACAGTGCGATGTCGCTCATGACAGCATCTTATTTGTTTCTGTGTGAAAACCACCTGATCACAGTTGTCTAGAAGAGTAAAACATATATCTGAAGTGTTAGAAAACATCTGTAAGATAAAGGTCTGTGTCTGCTGCCTATCATGCTCCCTTCAGCTGCATTCTGGGCACAGCTTTTATATTCTGAGCCTTTCTGGGCTAATTATTCTTCCTGAAATAGCCAGGGAGCAAAAACACTGCTGTGTATCAGCAACCAGAATTCTCTGGGTGTCAGCATAGATGTTTTCTGGTAACACATCTTCTTGACATATGTAGCCACAATGAAGAGAAACACAACCCTTCAAGCAATTCAACACATTCCATGTTTGAACTTCTGTTTTCAATAATTTGTTGTACTTATTTTTCTCTTAGAAAAAGGAAGGGAGGATGAGGATCGTGTAGCTATGAATTCTGACACAGCACAGACCACCTTTCATCCTGATTACACACTAGCTGTCCTACTCTGTATCCTTAAAACTAAACCATTGTCAGTGTCAGCTTCCCACTTCCTAAGTTCTCAGTATCATCTCCAACCATCCTGAAAGCTCTAAGGAGGAAAAAAAACCCTCTTCCTTCACATGAGTGATTTTCTTATTCCTTAAAATTATTTTTATCAATAACTCTTGACAAAGCAGTCATTATCAGCAGTCTAGTGTCTTTTCTCAAAGTATTTAGAGCTAACAAGATTTGCCATGGCCTGTTAATGCTCTCACTTGCCAGCCATTACCCAGACTAACCACCAGCTTCACGGTTAATATTATTACTAGAATGGGGAACTTGAATTTTTAGCCATTTGACTTATGGGACTGTTACATTTGATAAAGTCATAATTAATAGGTTAAAATGAGAGGGACAGGAAGTGCTTCTTATTTCAGTAGATGTTTAAAAGCATCGTGTATTTCTGGGACTATTGGAACACAGGTCTGCAAGAGATCACACAGATTATTAAGACAAGTCCCCAGCAATCAAAGACAACATGGAATAGGTGTTTAGTCCGTAAAAAGTATACGGGCCTATAAAAAGGTCAGCTCCTTCTAGGTCTGCTGTTCCTGGAACATATGTCTCAATAACAGCAAATTATTTCTCAGCACTCTGTATCAAACTAAAGACACATACGTCTGAATGCACCAAAGGTAAATGTAAGGAAAGGTCACTGATATAAGAAATATCTGAAGTGTCGAATGAAGGTACCTAATCACACTGTGAAGGACATGGCAGCCAATGAGAAGACTATGCAAAATATAAGCAAGACAAAATGCTTACCTCTCTCAACCAAGTTGATAATTTTTTTTCTGAATACTCTTAATGTAATGACAACTGCACCTCAAAATACTCTCTGAAAGGCTTTCAGGAGTCAAATATAAACGGATTTTCCTTTGAGGATTAGCAACAGTGCTAGTCCTGAGTGATTTGGAAAGACAATCACAGAGTCACAGAATGTTAGGGATTGGAAGGGACCTCAAAAGATCATCTAGTCCAATCCCCCTGCTGGGGCAGGAACACCTAGATGAGGCTACACAGGAATGTGTCCATATTAGAATTATATAGAATCAGGTGTCCCATCCTCTGGAAGGCTTTGAAAGGTCCGGATTGAAAATACTCAGCTCCGTACTTAGTCAACGCAGAGAGGTACCTGCTATGACCAAGCAAAGCACCTGCCATCACAGCCTGACCTCTGCATCTCTTCTTTGGTTGAGTTGGGGCCTGGCAGCCCTGGGTAGCAGGGTCTCCAAATTGCTCATCACTCTTCCTAAGACACCATAATACCTGCCAAGGTCATCCTAGGTGACACAGACAGCTCTGTGAATACCACCCTTTTCCTGGTTCCATGTTTCTCTTCAGAAATGTTGTGGTTTGTCTGTATTTCTTTCTGATCCCATCTCTCAGAGGAGGCAGACAGGACTGGAGTGGTAACCTTAACTGAATGTTTGTTGCCTTTCTTATACTACACCTTCCACATAAATATTTCAGAAATACCCCTGCATAATCATTCAGACACTTTGGAAATGCCACTCTCAGTTTCGCTTTGTCAAAACCAGGATTTTCTGAATAATAATAACAACAAAAGCAAATAACACGCTTCATATTATTTCTACAGTTCTCCACGACTTACAGAATTCGGAGGATTTTTCATTTGAACTTATCAAGCCCCAGAGGACAGCATTTCTTCTTTCAGTAAAAACACCAGGCCCTGTTTGAGCTGCACAGGTACTGGAGACATACTTCTGGCTTTCTCTGATGCACCAGTGGGCTGACTTAGGTCATCCTGCCCCTCACAGATGAAGCAGGACGTTGACCCTGTACTTTTAGCTCTTAATTTACTTGCGTATGCTTATCCATGTGAGAACATGGTTACGTACACAGTCTCCACTGGAGTAATAAGAACATGGGTGCTCTTGAGGAGTGCTAAGCTATTTCGCCTTTAGGTCACTGGCTGGAATTTAATCCAATCCTGCTGAAAATTGTTAATGTCAAATGCTTTTTTGTGGCCTGCTGGTAGGAGAAAAGAACTGACAGTTTCCCATACTGTTGGTGAGGCTGTGGAGCACTGGAAGCAGCTTTGTCATTGGCAGTGTGAGCAGATCTGCTAGAACAGTAGAGGTTTGAAATTGTCGAACTTATGCCTCTCCATCAGTCTGGAAAAAGAGACTGGTTGGCTCTCTCAGGGAAATTTAGTTTTCTTGAAAAGCCTAGCTGCAATATCTTGTTGATGGGTTTGCAGAGCAACTTAGCAACACTTCTAAACGTGATGCTTGTGAAAATATAGTTCCATGCTAGTGACAGCTTGGGTCTTTGGAAGGGGATTGTAAGCTCCCAAGCTCAGAGTTTTGTTCCACTGAGAAACGAGTAAGATGGCAGAGTTCTGACGCTCCAGAAGCACGTGCCATGTTAGAGCTCGCTGGTACCCTCCTCCATGACCTTTGCTCTTTGTTTGGCAATTTCTGTTGATCACTGCCCCCAGCTAAGCTGACAGAGCTCAGGCTGTTCGCTCTCAGCTGGATACAAGGACTGAAGAAACTGATGAAGCTTCTTCTAGGCATTGCAGACAGGCTCTCGCCTCTCTTCGTGCATTTTATTTGATTGTGTCATGCAGTCCCTCATAACATTTCCACCTCTCCCATTGCAGAAAAGAATTAGTTTCCCAGATGCCTGAGCTGAGCAGCCTGCTGACAGACACAGGTCAGTGGGTGAGATAACTAGTTACCCCTTGCTGAGATGGAGGAAAGGAGGAAGATCTGATGAGGAGCTATGCATATGTATCTACATGCCAGGCATATTATGCCACTCGGTAGGCTTCCTCTTCTAGCCTCTGAGACTCTTTTCAGTTTTGCTGGCAACCCCCTCTGTTATTTCTGTACATCTTGCCTGGAGGTTTGTTGCATAAATGTTTTTACAAATAGGTTGTTAGAAATTCTACAGCTGCTAATTTAACACTACAAAGGAGCAATGGGCATTTTGTTGAATGTACGTTTTCCACCTCTTGACCAGAAAGAAGACCCTTGGATTCCCACATTGCTGAATAATGATGCACATTCTCCTTCTGCTCCTCTCCACAACGCTCCTTTAGCCTAATACCTCCCAATAACCACAATTTCCACTTTTCAGAATTTTCTGTTGTCCTGAACTTTCCTTCCTTGGATTCACAATAACTGTAACAGCACTTCCGCCCCTATCAGTCTGAAAAAAGCTTGTGCCATCCTTAGAAAGCAGGTATCAGTCCAGTTCTGCTGGCCTCACAGGTCAATTTTTTTCTTGCCTCCAGAAAAGAATAAATGAAGAGTCTTCCCTTCCCAATACAATCCTCATTATTACTAGCATTACAGAAATGTTCAGTCTGTGATGCGGTTGTGTCTACCTACACATAAAAACAGGATTCTATAACTTAGATGACCTGCATTACTAATCGCAGATAGCTCAGCCAGTGATTAGAAGACCCCTAGGAGTCTGAGGAGTTTGTAAAAGGTGACTAAGAAAAACTAATTTCTGCATGCTGTCTATGTGAGAGGAGCTGTATATGTGAAATGTCTACAAAGGTCTGCACCTCTACCGAGTTTGCACCTCTAAAGAACTGAAAACCACTGCAGGAGATGAGGGGAAAAACACGACACACAAGGGAAGAGTAATGCCTGATCACAGACATTTTTGATATCTCCTGGGTTGAGGATTAATTTCCAATCATTTCATAGTCCATCCAGGATTTAATAATGAAAATTAACTACTCAGCATCATCTCACAAACTCCCACCTAGGATTTAACTCCATTTTAAACAACGCTGCAAAGACCCAAGCAGAAAATCTCCAGAGCAATCTTGCAGCCACCATCCTGACATCTCACTCAGGCCACCTCAAAAAGCTCTTGTGCTTTGGGTGGAACATCCTTTTTCCCAGGTCAGTCTTCTCTACCGTGATTTAGTTAATATACACAGTTAACTCTCCGTTGGGCAAAGCCTGCAATGAACACTACCGTTTCTTTATTACTAACAAAACCTTTCTGATGGCAGTAAACTATTTGTGAATAGTTTACTACCTGTAAATAGTCAATACCTGAGCACATTAACAGTGATCAATAAATAGGTGCTGACTTGCTGAACAGAACTCTTTGAATTCTGCAGTTACTTCCCATGTTGTACCTCAGGACCCTAGAAGAACTGTTACACCTTTAATATAATCAGGGTGAGCTTAATATAAAAGTAATGTTCTGTATTCTTTGTGGGTTTTGTTGCTGATATTACTTTCACTGTAACAAGCAATTTGGAAATACCTTCAATATCTCAAACTAAAACCCGGAAAAAGTGTGTCTCATTTTCAAAATAAACAGAACCTGAGGTGATTCTGTGTCATGGTTTAACCCCAGCCAGCAACTAAGGCACATACTGCCACTCACTCACTCCCTCACAGTGTAATGGGGGAGAAAATCAGAAGAGTAGAAGTGAGAAAACTCATGGGTTGAGATAAAGACAGTTTAATAGGTAAAACAAAAGCTGTGTGCACAACCAGAGCAAAACAAGAAATTCATTCACTGCTTCCCATGGGCAGGCGGGTGTTCAGACATCTCCAGGACAGCAGGGCTCCATCACATGAAATGATTACTTGGAAAGACAAAATGCCACAATTCCAAACATCCTCCTCTTCCTTCTTCTTTCCCCAGTGTTTACTGCTGAGCATAATGCCACATGGTATGCAATATCCCTTTGGGCAGCTGGGGTCAGCTATGCTGGTTGTGTCCCCTACCAACTTGCTATGCACCCCCAGCCTGCTCACTGGTGGGGTGGAATGAGAAGCAGAAAAGGGCTTGACTGTGTGTAAGCACTGCCCAGGAGTAAATAAAACATCCCTGTATTATCAACACCATTTCCAGCACAACTCCAAAACATAGCCCCATACTAACCACTGTGAAGAAAATTAGTTACATCCCTGCTAAAAACAGCACACTCTGATAGGACAGGTGAATTATGCAAAAAGCTTCTTTGCCATCTCTTTCATCTTCAGACCAGGCTACCCACAAAGGGCTTCTGAGTTTTGATACCTCCAGAGTCTTCAGACTTTCTGGATACCGAAAACAGTTCAGTGGTAAAATGTCCACTGCTGCCTTGATTAACTGGAGGACTAAATATTACCTAACAAAGAGATACACAGCTAGAACTAGTAATTTATGCATGGGCCTCTTGTTTCATACAGGACTTCACTTGTCTGAAAACAGTTCGACTTGTCCATGTCATCTACTTAGTGGTTTGCATGTTAAACTCTTAGACATTGTATGTTATTATCCAGACAGATTAAACACAGTTAGCAAAAGTCTTCAGAAAATATACTCTACGATGTCAAATGGAAAAACCCCTATTAAAGAGTAAAATGTGGGCATTAATATGAGGTTTCTATATTGCATAGCTAACCAGCTGAAGGAAAGATTATACTGTTTGTAATGGAAAATGAAATCCTGAGCTGGAGGGAAATTTATACATGAACAAGGCACAGGGAAAAACAAACAAACAAACAAACAAAAAACACCCACAAAACACTGTGTTAAAATTTGCTGAGGCATCCTTTGCAGAAAAGGTCCAGAGTACAGTGCCATACTGCGGGGACTCTGTAACCTTGAAGACTTAAGTAATAGAGGGAATTTAATAATAGACATGAAAGGTCATGCCTGTAAGGATATTCTATTACAGAAAAAGTTTCTGTTAAAAGCTGGGAGCACTCCTATTAGAAATAAAAGAGAAAGACCTGGATATACTAGGTAAATGCATGGTGACTGTGAAGTATCAGTATATTATGGTAATAAAAAAACACAAGAGGAATCTGAGGATATATCAGTATTTCCAGCAGGGTCAAGCTCCAGGAAGAGAAATTCATCCTGGTGGGCTCAGAGGTGATCAAAGGACAGAAACCCATCTTCTGGTAGGTTGTGAAGAAGCCTGGCCTTGGCAGTCTGCTGTTGGAAGGCTGAGAGGTGATACGACTCTTCTCTGTAAATCCTTTTGACAGAAACAAGAATTATTTCCACAGACCCAAGGATGACCCAGGAACAAATGGGTACATATTGTCCTGAGTAAACTCCATGCAAAAATTAAAAGATTTCTAACTATGAGAGGAGTGGATCTCTGGTGTTAGCTCTGAGTAAAAGTAATGGAGACAATAAACATCTGAGCTATTTTTAAGATGCAATGATCAGTTCTACTGCATGATTATTCAGAGCTTTGTAAGGTCAGTGATAACAGGGGATTAGTCTCAACACTAAATGTTCATCTGAATCCTCTGCCACTTGTTCTATACATCATGGCACATGCTTGTGACTGCTGTCTCCTGCTGTCTTCACTCCTGTTGCACTCGGAAGACTGTGCAGAACTAATCTTGTCCTCAAATTCAGGACTTGAATAGTTTCATCAGCTCTGATTTCCCACAACAGCAATGTTCCACCAGAGATATGATGCCATTGAGAGAGAGCCACAAAAAGCCAAAAAACTTTGGTAGCACTGGATCAGGAGCATGATCTCGCTGAATACATCTCCCTTAGCATTTATCTCAAATCAGGAACACACTTGTGAATTGAATCTCCCAATTGCCTCCACTTAACTGTGCTTGACTTGGTGCAGAGCTGCCACACACAGGCATGAACTGGATTTATTTCAGATGAAACTAACCCAGAGGATGCATTTCAAAAGTACATGTGATGCTCTCCAACCACTAACCAGTGTTCAGTTCTCAAGACCAGAAGAGTCTGCTCCAAACCAATCTGCAGCAAATACCCAAAATGCGAACAGTGTGGATGCTGGTTGTGCAGCACCAACTGTTTTGCTTTACAGACCTATCCCTATTGTGCCAAGTACTTGCTTATGTAGATGAAGCTACTATATTCTTATGAGACAAAAATGACCATGTCCCTCAGAACTCATGAAATCAATGTAAAACTCATTTCTTTGGCCTTTTCTTAGCAGTTCTTTACTATGCCTGCTCCAAATTTCCTGCAAAGTGTTAATCAAAGTACTTACTGTCAAGTCAATTGAAAATTGTTCTTTTTCATTTTTTTTCGTGGGAAGAGTTTAGATAAGAAAGCTCAATGCAGCATGTAAACAGGCACTCCATGGGAACAGACTTTTCTCAAATGCTTTTCAAAATCCTCCTCTGGAAACCTCAATGTCATATGTGAATTCCAGGTCAGTTTGCAGTCTAACCTGAGTTCCTGTTCACAGAGCTGCTGTTTTGATCTACTAAAGCTCTTACCAGATGATGTTGTCTGATTTCTGCTGTTTCCTATTTCTGCTTCTAATTGTCCTCCTCTTGGAACTGGAAAACCAGAAAAGGAAAAAAAAAAAAAAAAGGCAAACAAGAAAAAAAAATACTTTATACGCTGTTGGCTTTGACAGTTCAGATATTCTCCCTGGTATCAGTTTTTTACTGCAGGCTCTGATCCTCCAGCTGATAACGTCTAAAATTAGGCTGAATCCTATAAAACACAAAATGGGCAAATGTATTTACCCTGGGTCATTTATTATTTCTGCCTGATGCTGTGGAATCTCCAGCGGATGACTGCACAGTATGCATTGCTGAATTATGCAGATAACCGATGAATTTTAGGGTAGTGGCTGCCTTAAGCAAATACTATCTTGCTATTGTAAATTTAATATTACAACTATTTTGGTGCTTTTCTGTGTTTCGTCTGCTTATTTTAAAAACAGCAGTATTTGTTTGCAATGGCACTGTAATACCCTCATAATCTTAAACCATAATGCCAATAAACCACCAGTGACATTGTAATGGCTCACATTACCATATCATTATAGATGTAAAAGTCAGTCCCATATACTTCCTACAACATCAGTATTGGTGAGGCAGCCATTAAGATGTCAGTGGTGGAGCAGAGAATCACCATTATGAGCTTAGTCAAGATAATAAAACATTGCTAAAGGTAGCTACAGGGCCATGCTCAGCAGCTGTTTCCAAATATAAACCTCTCAGCAGTTTAAAAATAAATTTTAAATTAGCCAAATGCTCAAATCTGCATTAAGAACTGATGTTTATGTCAGGGAAAAAAAGTCCTACTTAAGACTGTCAGAGGCTGGGGTTTTCTTTAATGCCTATTGTGAAGAGGCATATTTTAAAAAAAATATTTCAGTATACTTTAAATCACTGAAAAATTGAGAGACAATAATTTTACACTTGCTTTAGCTATAAGTGTTTTGTCCTTTCTTGATAGCAATGGAAATGCCCTGCTAAAAGTGAGAAAACAGCCAGGTTGTATATAACCTTCTATAGCTGAATCCAGTGCTGAAATACTTTGCAGATAGGAATTCATATTCTCTAGCATACACAATTTGTTCTATTCAGGCCTTCCATTGCCATTAGTGTAATTCAAAGTCATATCTGATTAATCTTTTTCATGGGGTGTTTTAAAACAATACAATACCGAGGAGATTAATGGAAAGTAGTTAATAGAGATTCTGGCAAAAGAGATAAGTTACTTGACTTTGGAAAGTATAGAGGATTGAGACTGGAAAGCACAAATGGGAGTAAGGGAACATAATGTACACAGCAAGCCAAGTACACTAAAATAAGAGCATTTACTGCAATAGCAGCTTACATTTATGGACATTGCATTCATGAATGTGTTGAGATTAAGTCATACAAACATAATCATGCTGCTGGATTTCTTTATATATTGTACATAAAAATCAGTGGTGACTCTTCTTAACTGAATTTTAATCATCATAAAGTTTGGGTAATATGTAAGGTAAGCATAACTGTAGACTTTACTTCCTCTCTATTTATAAACTAGTCTTCAGAAGCAGGTGGTGGAGCCCTTACCTTTATTGCTCAGCCTGTACTGAAGCAGGAGACGCCTTGGTTTCACCAACACTTCTTAGATGGGTAAGTAGTTGACAGGGCAAGGACATTCTTGAAATTGGCCCTTCCTCTGACGATATGCGATACGTGTGGAGTGTCGCTGCAGATGACACCAAATTGGGTGGGATGGCCATACACAGGGATCTGGACCAGCTGGATCGATGGGCTGAGGCCAGTTGTATGAGGTTCAACAAGGCCAAGTGCCGGGTCCTGCAGCTCGGTCACAACAACCCCAGGCAGCGCTACAGGCTCAGGGAAGAGTGGCTGGAAAGCTGCCTGGCACAGAGGGATCTGGGGGTGTTGATTGACAGCCGGCTGAACATGAGCCAGCAGTGTGCCCAGGTGGCCAAAAAGGCCAACAGCATCCTTGCTTGTATCAGGAATAACGTGGTCAGCAGGACTAGAGAAGTGATCATGTCACTGTATTCAGTGCTGGTGAGGCCCCACCTTGAATACTGTGTTCAGTTTGGGGCCCCTCATCGTAAGAAAGGCACCATCCCTAGAGGTGTTTAAAAGGCTTTTAGATGAGGTTTTTAAGGACATGGTTTAGTGCTAGAGTTAGGTTGTGGCTGGACTCTGTGATCCTGAGGGTCTCTTCCAACTGAAACGATTCTATGATTCTATGAACACACAACTCTCAGGGCTCCACTTTTACAAAAGATTATGTTATCAAATGGGGAGTTTGACAAAGCCAAATTTTTAAGAATCTATCAAAAATCTACAAAAACAATGGAAATCGTGGAAATAACTTATTTCTTTTTAATTATTTTTCCTAAAATCACTGTGAGACTGGAGTGACTGATTTTCAAATGCCTGCTTGGATTGGTCATTTTTTCAAGCAATAAGGCAAGTCTGTGAGTGTCAAGAAGATAACAGAAGTGATTTTGACTCTTTCACTCAAGTGATGTAGCTTTTCTGCTTTATTAAACCATGTCCTACCTATTGTTTTCAACATTATTTATATTCATTGGAGGTGAATATAGTCCTTTCCAGACTCACGGTAGTGATGACCTTGACTTGGGATGTAAGAATGGAAGATGATGGTCTTTGATTATGTCTATATACACACCTGTGTATGTGCATGTCCATATAGTCATATATGCTGCTGAATGCATGTTTAGGAATAAAGATCAGGCATAATTAGCTGTCTGTAAGAAGAACAAGAGTTGTATTGGTCAGGCATTTAAATGCACTATTTGTATTATCTTGGAAATAAAGACCAAATTGTCATTAATGTATGGTGCTCAAAGTAACTTACACACACTATTTTTTCTTAACACCAAACATCTGAAGCTTTATCACTACTGAATTAACAAATTTCTTATTCTGAGCAGTCCCGTTGTTGGAGACATTTCAACATATTCTTTTCCTCTTTCAGTCAGGGGTCTTCTTTAGACACAGGGGCCTTTGCACAGTGCCTTGTAAAGGGCAATTGACCACTGAAGCTCAAACATATTCAAACACAGCATTCAACTCTTCTGTGCTGTTCCTCCAAAAGATAAAATAATTAGGCACTTTTCACCGTTGCGTGTTTTGCAAGTGGTGTAAGACAGGGTGTCAAACACATTTTCACCGTGGGGCCACATCAGCCTCATGGTTGCCTTCAAAGGGCCAAATGTCGTTTTAGGACTGTATAAATGTAGGAGTAGTTACATTTATACAACCACGAGGCTGATGTGGCCCCCAGTGAAAATGAGTTTTACACCCCTGCTGTAAGTCTTAACAACACCAAGCTCAGGTTTCCCCAGATGCCAGGCATAAAACATCGATTTATAAATTGCCTTCTCTGATTATAATCTTAGGAAAGCCAAGCATTCTTTTAACGATTCATAAAATTTTAGGTAGCTCCAAAAAATATGAAGAAGAGATGTTTTTATAACTTTGACAGGTGGAAGACATACTTTGGAAATACGCTGCTTTTTAAAGTATTACTAAATTTTACATATGAATAAAAGATCTGGTATCTCTTAGAAACTTCTGGCATAACTTTCTAGTTATGTTTCTTTAGATGGTTGAATGCTTGGGAAACATGCACACAAAGCTGTAAGGCTTGGATAACTGTATAATAGTCATTTCCCAAAGTATTTAAAAGCATTTAGGACCTTTCAGGAGACATTGAGATGAAATGGCGCCAAATTTTGGAGAAGGTGTTTGTTAGTTGACCCTGCCCCGCCAGCCCTGGGGCAGCACAGCATCTTCCTGGTTTTGAAGTCTGAGGATGATGGTTTCTGTGGGTCAGCAATGGGGTTAGTGGAAAGGAGATAATTGAAATGGATCTTGGAAGAAAAATCAGTGTAACTGAATAAGGCTATAGCAACAATACAGAGCACTGAGTTCATCTGTACTTCTGTTGCTGGCATTCATCCTGCAACAGCAAAGGGTCACTTCCCTCCCCAAATGTCTTTATAGCTATTTTTTTAACTAGGCAGGATTTTATCAGCTTTTCCACTCTTTAAACATTGTCAGTGCTAGCCAGACTTCACAGTTAATTGTATTCTAATCTATCCAATTAGTCCCCTATTCCCACAAAGACTTACACATGTGGTTAATTTAAAGTTTAACGCAAATGTGGAACTCTTCTGTGCCTGAGCCTGCCTGCTCCTAATGAGTGAAAAAGCAAATGCTTTTCTTCCTCAAATCCCTCCTCAAGAGCCACAGCTTTCTCTTGGCCTTTCATCATTAATCTCAGCTCTAGTGTTATGCACTATCTCACCCATGCCTGATTATTAAACATAACAAAACAAAGTGAAAAACAAATCCAAAATAAAAGCCAAAGGGAATCAAATTACCTGATGGCCATGCTTTGTAAATAACAGCCCTTTCATGAAACAAGTTCCCTTTCTTTTGCTTTCTGTTGTTTCCTGTCCTCTTTCACCCCCTCTGTGACCCTTCTTAGCCGATGTCATAATTTATTGTGTTGTCTGTCTTGTAAGCATCCTAGGGCAGGGACCTTGTCATCTCAGTAGTCTGCACAGCACCATGCACCTCCAGAGGAGTGTATAAATATTAATAAACACACACTCACATTCAGTGAAATCAAAAGCCCTATTTTTCTGAATCAATAACTCCCTCTCTCTGGGTATGAAACAGTAGTAATCCACGGCCATGAGCTTTAATCCTTTTGAAAAGTGTTTTAAAATGGGACATTCATGAGCAGTATGAAAAATACATGCAAACAAACAAAGGTACAGCACAGCTAGTAAAGCACTGTTTTTCTGCATGAGCAGCATTTATTGACTTCCACCCACAAGGAAAAACGCTGTTACCTGCTGGCCCTCAACCTGCTCCCAACCATGCTGAACTCTGTTTGGAAAACTTTTACTAACTGGCCTTCCCAAACTTTTGGGTCCTTTTAACCTACTATTTCTTCCTTTCTCTGCCACCTGCTTAATAGTGTTAAAATGTTACAAAAACGCTAATAAAACAATCGTAAAAATTAGAAGAGGTTTATGATACTTTTGTACAACCTGTTTCCCCTCCCTTCTGTCTGTGTCTCATGACCCAAACTTCAGTTGCAGGACCATACCTTGATTTTTTACAAAAACCCTCTGACTTCTGGCAGCCAAGGGAAAGGGGTTTTATGGATCAATCAATCTGTGAGTGTAGATGAGATGTAGAAGCTGATGGCGAGGATCATACCTGCATCATGGGATGTTTAGCATGACCAGACTAGCAAACGAACTACATCCCTTTTAGGAAAACTATATATTCTTTCTTGCCTTGATTCACTATTATTCTCTGCACTGCATGGACCCAGGGTCCTCTGGAAAAAAACTTGCCTCTGACAGTGGCATTGTTACCAGAAGCAGTTAGTCAATTTTCAAGGGTTTAGTGGGTTGTTTCAGTTAGAAGGAGAACAAAATAAAGAAGGAAACAAATATTCGTCTGTTCTAAGTCTCTTCAGCAGGAGAAAACCAGAACATTGTCCTGTATATCAATACATGCAGAATCAAATATCTGTTCCAGCTCTCCACTCTGCAATGTGTCCCCTAAGTATCACTGTTAATTTTATATCAGGGTCACGCAGTGTTTCACCAGCTGGTTCTAATTAGTCTTTTTTTTCTACGCAGCAACATTTTTCTACATTGGGTATAGCAGGGTACATCCATTCCTGCCACAGACTTGCAACCTTCGTCAAACTCTTTCTATGCCTCACTTCCCCCGGCACTGAGCAGGGACGGTACCTGCCGCAGCCCATGGGAACTGTAAGTACACAACATCTCCATAGCATTCCTTGGCAGGACTTTCCTGCTGTTCCCAGTTACTTAGACAGGCACAAGGCCATTCGGGCAGGAAAAGCAGTGCCTGAGAGAGGGAGAGAAAGTCACAGTGCCTCAGCTGTCCTGTGCTTGTGCTGGTGAAGCGAGCAGTGGGGATTTGTTGTACAGTTGTGTGCTCTCATCCTCCTTCACATTAAAGCTCAAGGAAGAAGATCTTTCATATCGATCAACAAGTTAAGAAAATGTGTTGCAGAGCTGTTGTGCACTTGTGTGTGGGGGCGTTAAACCCCGGGGGAGGTTTCGCTAGCTACCTAAGATCACAGAGATGGGCATAGTGCACCTGCAAAGCAGCACGGGAGAGAAAATCAGAAGGCTTTTCACAACATAATGGCCATTTGTTCTAGTTTTGAATATATAACAACTAAATAGTCTCATCGTCTTAGTATTATCTTTGTGATGAGTCATTTCTACTGTTCTTATGTTGTATTGTATTGTTTTCTCAAGCCTCCATTATACACGGACACACATTCACACAAGCCTACTACAAAATATTCTGCTGAGAAAATTGGACATATCAACTAAAAAACACTGGAGTAACCACTGTTTTGATGCATACATGTTGTCTTCTCTTATACACCCATTTCCCTGACACAGTAAACTGCAAAACTGAAAATGTTCATGAAAGCATGGCTACCTTATATCAGACAGTCGGCTGTAGACGGTCGTTATTTTCTGGAAATTTTATCTGGGAAGTATTTGAGGGAGGAAAGAGATTTTTGCATTTGCTGGACTTTCAGACATGTGGCAACTTGTGGAACACCTACGCAGTAGCTTCATCTAAGTAGCCAGAAATCTGGCAGCCCCAGGGCCTGCCAGATTAACGACATGTGCAATACACAGATGGTTCACGTACATGCAGTAAGTATGATGTGAGCTGGAAGTGTCAGAGTAGCAGTGTGCAGATTTAGTCCATGAAATCCCACCGACATACACAGGCCTCACCTGAGATCCCCTAGCTCAATGTCTGTGCCACATCTGAAGGCAGAATTGGGCTCTGGGGTACAACAGTAGTGTCTCTTCTATTTATTCCAGAATGAAACAAAATACATTTTGCTATTTATTCTGACTTAATAAGGCTTCAGTAAGGCTTTGCTCACTGCCAGCATAATATGATTGAACGTTGTGTTATACTGTAATAGGTCTGCCCTGAATGAAGTTAACTTTCTTCACAGTAGCCTGTATGGTGCCAAGTTTTGGATTTGTGGGTAAAAAAGTGTCCAGAACACACTGATGTTTTGGCTATTGCTGAGCAGTACTTGCACAGAATCAAGGCTTTCCTTCTTTCCCACTCTGCCCTCTCATCACCCACCAGTGACTTGGCTGGGGGTGGACAAGAAGCTGGGAGGGGAAATATCTGGGACAGCTGAGCCAAACAGGCCAAAATGATACTCCATGCTGTATGACATTTTGCTCAGCAATAAAACTGGGTTAGAGGAAGAAGGAGGTGGAGGGGCTTTGGTTTCCAAGGCAGATGATGCTCAGAGGCTGGCCGGGCATCAATGTGCTGGTGGGTGATGAGTAGCGATTGCCTTTGCATCACTGGGCTTTGCCTCTTTTTTTCACTTATTAAACTGTCTTTATCTTCACCTACGAGTTTTCTTGGTTTTGCACTTGCTATTTCCCCCCTGCTCTGCTGGGAGAAGGGGGTGAGTGAGCAACTGTGTGGTGCTTCTCTGTCGGCCAGGGTCAGTGCACAACACACCAGTATGAGCCCAGACTTATACTTGCTTTAACAGCAAGATTGCCTCCTTCTTCACCCAGCAGCCCTTGTATTTACTGAAGCACACGTTTAACTGGTGAGTTTGGTGTCTGTGTGTTCATTGTCCTGTAATACCTAGATCAGTGTCTTAGGCCCCATCTACTTCCAGCCCCTGCTTTCCCAAACCCTGACAAGCATGTCATTGCCCTGCTACCGTCTACGTGCCCTACTTTACGCTTATTCACTTTTTTCCTTGCTTTTCCTTCTAAACACCCTTCAGAATCTCATGCCCTGATTGTCCAGGTGCCTGGCCTCAGGACCTGCTCATCATGAGGGACCTGGTTCCCACCATCCTATGCCATAGTCCTTCTCCTCCCCAGGGCCGAGCATCAACACTGGGTGCAGAGAGGCAATGCTCCTGCTCCTCTTCCAATGTTCAGGAACACCACCGAGAGCATGAGTTGAGTGACTTACCCATAGGTCACAAGCCTGCCAGCCATCATGATTTTATCTCTGGTTTAAAAATCCTAGTTCTTCAAGCCACCGATCAAAAGTGAATTTATTTCTGTAGGATAAACAAGTTTATAGCGCTCTTGGGCAAGGAGGGTATTCTGAGCAGGTAACCAAGTGCATCGGAATAGCTCCAGTGCCAGAAGGTAACTGCTTTTAAGGCAGGTATTTCTTTAATTTTATAGGTCTGAGAATTGTTAAGCCCATCTCATTTTTTTTGTCATCTGAATCACGAAATTAGTTTTTACTCAAGATGCTGTCCAGGACCAGTCAAAATAGTAGTTTTCTAGGGGATTCCTACCGAAACTGTACGTTTCAGCAGCATTAAACACACCAGTTCTTTTCAGAACGAAAGTCAGCCTCTCTGAAGACAGCAGGAGTTTTGTCATTTATTTCAACGGTATAGCTTTCTGCCTTTTCATGTAAAAGAATCACTTACTGTGGAGAGGAACTGAGATGCTGAGGCTTGGGTTTGGATCCTGATTGATCTCCAAATCCCTCATGCAATCACCCAGGTAGCTGAGCTCTGCTGCAAGTCCAGGAATAGGGATGAATTCCACCCATCCCCCAAAAGAGAACAAGGACAAAGCAAACGTTTGGAGGATTTAAAGTCTTTAGGGACCAGAATGGTTCATTCTCCTCATTTCCCTTAGCTGCTGTTGTATAGGTTTCTTTCACTGTAAGGCTGATCAAATTGCCATTGAATGTCACTAGCAAAACTGCAAGTGATTTGTAAACCAGAATACACCGGAAGGTTATTATTGTTATTATTACACTATATAGAAGCGAATTCTGAAGAACTTTTTGAAAAAGATATGTTCTCTCTGTACTGTCAACTAGCCTGAAGAAGTTCCAGCTTTGAGCAAAACACAGAAAGACAGCTTCAGAAGTGTCTTACTAACTCCCATTTTAAGGGATGTCATTTCTGCCTTCGGTGTGGCTGTTAATACTCCCTGACTTCAACGGGCTTTGCACATACCCTTCTGCTGATCAAAGCGGTCCTACACCAACAAAACACCATAGTGACAGTATGTAGGAGAAGTTCACCCTCACTAATTAAATCCACATTTTCAATGTTAGCGTCTTGCTGCAGCACCAAGCACATAATAGGACTGTCGGGGAAAAAAAAAAAAATCACAAATTAAAATATTTAATTGAAATTTGCCCCCCAAATCCCCCAACATTAAAATTTTTCATAGAATCACTCAAAACCGACAAATTATTGACAGTCTGAAGGGCCTGTGTTCTTGGACAATACTGCTGGTGCGTTGTATGCTGGCAGTCAGTGTGTTAGGGCAACTCTTTCATAGCTTTCCCCACCCCATGTCAGTTCAGTGTACGTGAAGAAAGAGATTTTGAAGAACATTTCTTAAGTTACTGGTGCTCAAAAGGTCCAGAGTAGGAAACTTGCAAATAGAGACCACACTGCGGGAGGTCCTTTCCATCATGCCTTCCAGCATGATGCTTCCCCACCCTACATACTTACTGTTCACCTTTTGCTAATTTGCCTGCCAGACTGAGAGTCACAGAAAGTTCAATTATACTCTTTTGAAACATTTACATACACAGGTTTCTTTATTTTTTCTTGTTGGACAATGAAGTTCCCTTGCTAACCTAAGTACACAGAAGCCTTTTCCCTCTAAGTGAGCATCCTTGTGTGTCAGAGAGGTCAGAAATCTTATGAGTCAACCTTCTAGTTCTTGCGTTGCACCAAAAGGATGGTCAGCAATCTTTTTGACAGCGGATTAAGAAGTAAGAAGCTTAACTAGAGAGTCTCAGAACATAACTTTTGATGCTCTGCTAGTATGCTTTGAAATGGATCTCAGTGTACGTTTTCAATTACATATTTCTAAAAATTCAATGCACATGGAGCAGTCTGCTTGCCCTTTCCTCATACAAACACATTTACCTTCTGCTAATGGGAGTAGCAGAGGCATGAACAACATCTGGGTTTTAGGCACTAGGAATCTTCAGAGTCCTCAGCACTCATAGCTGCGTTACTCACAGCTTTAGCACACAGCCAACAAAAACGCAGAGAATATTTCCACTTCGTTCTGTACTTTTGCTTTGGAGGTGTAATGAACCTTCTTTCAGTCAACGCCAAATATTGTACTGTGGGTGCAAATTTTTGCTAATGAATGAATAGCAGACATACATTTTTCATTTGATAAAGACGTGCACTTAGCGTTGTCATTTAAAAAATGTATATTCATATAGCCATTTAAAAATAACTGGCACCATTGTCATAATTATCTTTTCATATGTTCAGCAGTGCCAGGAATTAACTATGAATGTAAATGTAATCAAGCACGCTACTGCACTTTTAATAAATAAGGCAGTTTCTATATCTCTATTGTGCTGGGAATGATCTGTGGTTTGCTCTTAAAGAAGCTAAAGGAAAATCTTTCCCCAGTAAACAAGGGTGTTGGTTCACTGATGTATCACACTGCACAGAGTCTGCTGAAACTCACGGGGTGGATTAGATCTGAAAAAAGGCATCCAGCTCCAACTATGGGAGGAAAAAACAGTATTTCTATGTGTCTTCTCTCATAGATACGGTGAGTGGAGGATTGTCTGGAAATGGTGTGCCAGATTGGATTTATCTGGGGAGGTACTAAGCAGATTCTCAAACCCCCCCTTTAGCGCAAGTGTTCTCTATGTTCCCACATGACATAATGTAATGGGAGCCTTTTTTACACACATACCCCTTTCCCTGATTTCCCTGCTTCAGCCTCCACCTGTCAGATGAGGGACACTTTCACTAACAGTCTATGTATTTTAAGAAAAAGCCCTCAAGTCACGTGCATCACAGGAAAAAAAGATATATGGTTAAAACACAACTCATCATGACTTTGGTCTTGCCCCAGCTCCCGACTCTCCTCGTCTCTCTCAAGGTGCCTTTTGCTTCTCTCACATTCTCACCTCCTTGGAGGAGCAAGCGGTTTTAGTGAACAAACATGTGACCATAGGTCCTCTCAAAAACCCTGAGACTGCTTATCAGCAAAAAGATACCAGAAATAAAAAAGGTGAATTGTATAATGGTAATAAGATACTACTACCTTAGCATGTGTTGGAAAAACACAAATATTTTCTTTCAAAATATATAAATCACCCTCATTACATGCCCAGCTAAGAATTCTATTGTCCTTCAGAAAATACATAAGATAAGATCTGGACAAGCAGGCCTGTGACTCAAAAAAACCCGTACTATGGAAGGACTTGCTTTGGGGCTGAAATGGCAATTTACTCTCTAGAGGCACTTAGGTACCCTGTATTTCTGTTGTGAGAAGGGGATCAGTTAGCAGCCAAATGAGCACCTTTCTACTAGAATACGGCCGAGACAACTTGCTCATTAAACTCAGGCCACCAGGCACCTGTCACTCAGTAACAGCCTTCGGAGCAGAACAGGGCTGGATGCTATGCTGGATTTTAACCAGTGGCCTGAGGGTAGAAGCACCTGTGTGTCCTAGTATTAGGTATTATTTCTCATTGATTTGACAGGGAGATCGCTCGCTGTTCTGGCATACTGAAAAGTAGAGACCACACCGACAGTTTAACCCTTGAATACATCCCACAGGAGCCTACAGACCCAAGGTGCTTGATTAGGTAGGGCTCGCGAGCAAGTTCAAGTAATATTATACAAATCATTGCAAGGAGAATGTTAGGCAAACTAGTAAGTCCCTTATTATGAAGATCCTGCTTTCCAGATAATCACTGATTAAATTGTTCTTTTTTTGGTTTGATTTGGTTTGGTTTGGTTTTTTTGTTAGAGGTTTTGTTTCTTCAGGTGTTTTCACTACATCCCCCACAGCTCACAGGGTCATTCACAGGGTCACAGGCAGGTGATGGGGAAAACCTCTCAGCTGGGAGAAAGGCAGCTGGAGACAAACACGGGAGTTCCTCCAGTCTCTTCCTCCAAAATCAGGCACCAAACTTTTCACAAGGGATTTTTGTTCATGCTTGAGGAAAACTGCACCATGTCAGCACCACCTGGACCAAAGACTTTCAATCAGATTTTTTTCTTTGTGAACACGGCACGGAGACAGTTTTCATGCACCCCTGCATACCCCATTTTCAATCAGCCCTGGAAGTATTATAGATATGAACATAACAAAAGAAACTTCTCCATAGCTCCATCTCTGTATCAGGAAGAGGGGGCACATAACACATAATGACAACTGAGATAAATACGGACAGATATTCCAACTGAATCCTGTGCTTCTGAGATTGAAGCACTGGCAGTAAAGAACCTGTTCTCAATACCACCATCCACAAAAGTGGTATGGGAGTGATGCTTGTCTCTTAAGAAAAAAAATGCAAGTAAACTAGAAATACTGACTCCACAAGAGGGTCTCATTTAATTAAAAAAAATGTGTAGGGAAATAGTGAGGAGTACAGTATCTTCTTTCCTTTAAACAGTGCTGGTGCAGTGACAAGATACAATACCATTAATATTATTTCCCGTTAATGGTTTTGGATCATTAGTTGTCATCATAGTTGATTACAGTAACTAGCTATGCACTTAAATGTATGTGACTGGAAGCATGATCAGTAAATTTAACTTACTGATTCCCTAATGGATTAATTTGTTTCTTCAGCTGGGTGAAATCAGTAGTAACAGGCAGGACTTGGGTTCAAAGCCCATCCGAGTAGGCTCAGGATTGTTTCCTTCATCTCCAGGAAATCTGAGTCAGATTCATGCAGATTTTACAGATGTAAAAACATTTTAATAAAAAATGAAAACTAATTTCTCAGAGGTGTCTTGGATACATACATGTACACATGCCATGGTGTATACACAATAATTATATTTTGTATGTATCAACCATTAATTTTGCTTTCTTAAAGAGGTATCAAGATGAAAAATAGTTTCAATGGCTGAGTTCATGTGTGTGCATAAAACGAACTGTCAGCAGTGTAATAGAAATTATGGTAAGGTATGTTTCTACATGTAATGGAGTATAGGGTAAATTTTATTATTATGCTCCCTGGCACATAAATAATACAAATTCCCCAAAGGGCCCTTGCAGATATCAGATGATACTTCTGTGGTTTTGTAGCTTTCAAAGTACTGTTGGTTTTGTGCTACTGTTGTAAAACCAGAAAACAATGCATGAGCTTCTTTACCCTTTTTGCTGTTTTGTGTTTTGTACTAAACAGACATTAGTAACACAGAGTGTGTGCAGAAACATTCTGTGTCGAACTCTAGAGAACGAAGAAAATGCATCATATTTTGTCACTTTTTTCAGTGAAGAAATTCTTAGAACTGCTCTCTGTCCAGAAATATAGCGTCAAAAAATGTAGCAGTTCTTTAAATAAAGTTTTCCACAGATTATCACTACTGAAGAAATGTAATCCTGCTTGATATTCAGTATATATTTTCTCCTGACAGTTTTATGGTACAATTAAATTTCATACTTTCTTTTCTACCACTCTGAATATGCATTAGAAAACCAAGCATCATAATTCTAAGCCAATTGGCTTGATTTGCTTGTTTGAATTCAGATATTGTTTCTTCCTATGCATTTCAAAGAAGGGCCATGAGTTGTAACAGTGTATTTAGAATTAACACAGCACATGGTCACCAAAGGTCTAGGTTGCAACGAAATTTTATTTCTAAACTCAAGTTATGTGCTTTACATGAAAAATGAAATCATGTAATTCTAAAATGGTTTATCGGAGTAAAAAAATGTAGAGAAACAATAGAGCTAATGGAGGGTTAGGGAGAAAGGCAGATTATGGAACTCATTGTGTATTAGTTGAAAATTATACCGATATTTAGATGGACTTAATAACTTAATAAGACTCATTTGAATGCAAGAGAATGAACATTGAGTTGATATTAACTTTTAATGATTGTCATTTTATGTTAATTTGTATTTTTAAATTATAGTCAATTTTTTTTGTAGTCAGACTGGATAATTATACCTCAAACATGTAAATTTGACACGATGCCAACACCAACTAAAAAAAAAAAAAAAAAATTCAACAACGTACTCGGTTATAAAGACCTGTAATCACTGCCACTGGATTCTGACTGAGTTCCTCCAACCACACAAAGCATTATGCTTTGCACTAGTAAAATCATTCAATTTCTGTGAGACAATTTCTTTCGTTTGTTTTACCGAGGAGACAATGCTAATGTACTCTATGCAACCTTTTCCTGATCATTGATTTGATCACCCTTGGAGAAATCCTTCATCTAGCCATGATATCTGCAGATGCAGTTTTCAAAGATTCTTTCGCACTAAAAGCATCATTGACAAATAAATATTTTTCTGTCACTGAAATGGTCTCAAACTGGGACCGTGAACTCTGTTTCTAACAGTACAAAGTAAGTCGTTCTTGAAAATCTTAAAGGTCTGCTAACCTTCTAAAATCAAAACGTAAAACTAGCGCCTTATATTTTATATATCTGATTCCCTTCAGGGCAATTATTTCCTAACACGTATTAAACAAAGTTGCTGGGTCTAAGTATGCCAAATAGACAGGAGTTTATGTGCTGCTGGAGGATGAGCGCTTTCGTTTCTTAATTTACACTTTGGAGTGACACCTTATTTCATTTCTTTTATCAAGTTTCCAGAATTGAAATAATAAATTTCTTCTGTCAGCTCTGTACAGATAGTTTTTTAAGTGCTCATAATTCAGACACCCTTAAAAAAACAAGTTCTTTTTGCTTGAGTGACCTTGGCCCTCATAAAATTGGGAGATACTGTGCGCAAAGCTTTATAGACAGTAGAGATGTGTTGAGCGGATAACCTTATAGCACCAACCCTCTACCCGTTTGAAGGGATCTGTTTGTTTAGCAAGTATTTCTGTAATGGAACCAAACTCTTTCATGAAACATTTTTTTTGTTTGTGTATGGGTGGGCAGATGAGATGATTAACATATGTACCAAATTGAAAATCCTTACCCCTTCAGTAAGCCATTCTTTCTCCTCCTCCCACCTTCCTTAGGGTCAGCACTTTACTCATCTTGTGTTTCAGGGCACAGATTGAGATTAAATCGGTAAACTGAATTTTAACATGGCAAATCTTCACTCAGTCAAAACTCCAGTTGGTACAAGAGGGAAATTTACCCTAAAAAGGGTAAGTTGAACTGCGTCTTTCAGTGTAAGAAAATGTACAGTTACTGCAAATAACGGCGTTAGATGAAGTTTCTAGCTCCACTTCACTTCCTTCTGCAGAGGTGTTGAAGCCAGGGTCTGTTCCTGGGTTTATGAAGTATTTTACACCACCATCACAGTCCTTCCTCACTCAGCTGTACCTGTAACCATACAAAGTCCCTGATGCACGAAACTAGCTTGCATCTCCTGCAACATTAAGATGAGCAGAAATTCTCTACTCTGCCTTACTATCAGTGTTTTTGAGGACAGTAGAAGGCTGCTGCAGTGATGCTCTCACTCAGGCACTGCAGGCAAACGTGCTACGAGGTCGGTGGTCCCATGGGTTCACTGACCATGGCCACAGAGCTCCGGGGGCAGTGGTTTGGTGCGGCGTTCCACCGGTGTCCACCAGGACAGCAGCAAAGCCACGGGCAGCCTGGAAGTGATTCTCTTCCCAACCAGTAGCAAAATTGTCAGTCTGCTGCAGGAGTCAGGTCTGCGTTATTTTCCCTGCACTTTTTGTGCATGTAGATAACCAATCTCACAATTACACCCACAGTTAACTATTAATTACTGAACATCAGTCTCTGTAGCTACCAGCCGAATGTGGTTCCCTATCCCTGTCTGTTCAAGCCCATATTATCAAAGTGCTTGTTTACATCCAAAATTATCAGGTCAGTTTTCTACCACAGTTTTCAATGCTAAAGTCACAGCAATCTCGTTTCGGTTTTGGTTTTTGGTTTGNGTGGACAGTGAGATATTGCAGGGGTTTTGGTTTTACTGCCCGGTAGGGGTCTCATTCAACAGAAATCATTCAAGTACCTATATAAATAGCTCTGCTCTAGCATCTTCTATCTGGTCTCCAGTCGGGCCCATGAAATGCATGTAATAACAGCTACAAAGCACCAAGAAGAGGGTTTACTTGCCCCTGATGCAGAGCAGTGAAAATAGAAGAATTCTGAAATTTGCAGACCATCCTTATGATAACTGAGAACACATCTTTTCAGTGACTCAGAACTGATTTTCTTTTATTAAAGCATCTTCCATAATAGCTAGTGCATACTTACAATGCTAGTTACTTTCTTGCAATTATGTTATTCAGAAATAATTGGATTTCTGGGTTTAATTGGGCTCTAAATTAGCCAGAGCTTTCATAAAAGCTATTAGAGAGATTTCTAATAGCAGCTTTTCCTGCTATTTAAGCAGAGTATTTCAATGAGAGTTATTCACCAGTGTAAAAAGTCTTGGCTGCTGTGAACTCTCGCACAGGTTCAGATTAATTATGACAATTTAGACACCATCCTTTTGTAATTAAACATTTGCTGAAAACATTACCCAGAGTGCACAACTGTGTCAAAAAAATGGTTGCCCTTAATTTAGAAAGATATTATTTTGTTTTCCAGCTTTTTGGAAGATCAAGAAGCTTTATGGTAGGTGGACTCCTGACGACAGGTTCAGAGGCAGAGTCAGCATCTGTTTGCTCCCATCAGACATTTCACCAGCCGGAGCGGGAGGAGGCTGCATGAGGTGTTCTGCTGATGCCCCCTCCCACCCAAGGGATCCTATGCTCCATTTGCTGACCACCCCTGCCCATTCACGCTTGTATGCAAACATTCCACTCCCGGGAAAAAAACATGGAAGTAAAAATGCAGTCAAGTATTTTGGAGAATATCCTGGGGCAGTTCCTCTGACTTCGCTGGAGATGATTGAGGGGTGATGTTGAGATGATTCAGGGTCAAGACTAACAGACCTGGCCTTTGTGCTGGTTCCCTGTTGGTGGCACCATCACTCCAGCACAGCGGTATCTGCAAGCATCACAGTCTTTATCATACCCCACAGGCTGTACTTTAGGCATCACTCTGATTAAGGAAAGGGAGGTTGCTTATCCTACCAAACAACATAACTCCTGGACCATAGTGATGCCTTTCTTATCTCCTGGCACAGCAGGAGATAAGAACTGCAATTAATGAATGATTCCTGCCTACTGTCTGGCCCCTGCATGCCATGTTTGCTGCACTAACTGCTTGAGAAAGTCTGAAGTAATGCTCAGTCCTGCCTCATTTAATCTGAGGTCAAATATGTTAAGAATCTTCTCCCAGACACAAAACTCAAGACTACGTAAATTGTATAATATTGGACTAGAGGACAGAGGGTAACCTAGCATGTGAAAACTCAGGAAGGATTTGAGAAAGACAGCTTGGACTTTGCCAGAAAACAAGTTAGCAAGTCAAAACTTAGGTTTTTTTCTTTGAAAATGGATAATCTAAGAAAAGTTAAAACGTGTTTTGTTAAATTTTCCTCCTTCTCTGAACCACTGTCAATTCTGAAGATGCCCACCTCTATCCAAGGCCAGTGCTGGGGGAGATGAGGCCCAGTGGTGAAAGTTGGTCTTGTTATTACCTGCTCTGCTGGTTAGCTTCAGCACAAATGTGGTGGCTTGAAATCACAGTATCTTTTCCTGGACTAAATTAAAGGCAAAACTGTGAGAGCTTCTGATCTCATGATTTGCGCTGTCCTTTCTTGGCTTTCAGGAAGACATTTGCTTCATGTAACATTCTGCTCTGTTATTGGAACCACTTTCCATGCAAAACGGATACGTGTCACATAGAGGTTTTGCTTTCCACCCTAACTCAGCACATAAGAGAGCAGGTAGATCTGATTGCCAGCATTGTTTGTGGGATTTTTTCCAGTCATTTGTGCCCTACGAAGCATTTTCTGGGGTATTTCTATCTTCAGGAAAGGCATCCTATGCAGAGTTTTTGAAAAAGGCTTATGCTAAAAATTCAAATATATTTTTTTAAATGATCACAGATAAACCAGAATACTCTTCCAGTGATTCATACAACTCTGAAAAATGTTTGCTCATGTGAAAAAGGGTGAGATTCAGCCCCAGACTGAAACATAAGGATTTGGATGCCTGCATATAAATATCTGTACATGAACTACATGGCCAAGATTCCATCATATCACAGAATCACAGAATCACAGAATGTTAGGGATTGGAAGGGACCTCAAAAGATCATCTAGTCCAATCCCCCTGCCGAAGCAGGACACCTAGGTGAGGTTACACATGAAGGCGTCCAGGCGGGTTTTGAATGTCTCCAGAGAAGGAGACTCCACGACCTCTCTGGGCAGCCTGTTCCAGTGTTCAGTCACCCTCACTGAGAAGAAGTTTCTTCTCAAATTTAAGCGGAACCTCTTGTGTTCCAGCTTGAACCCATTACCCCTTGTCCTATCATTGTTTGCCACCGAGAAGAGCCTGGCTCCATCCTCGTGACACTCACCCTTTACATATTTATAAACACTAATAAGGTCACCCCTCAGTCTCCTCTTCTCCAAACTAAAGAGACCCAGCTCCCTCAGCCTTTCCTCGTAAGGGAGATGCTCCACTCCCTTAATCATCTTAGTTGCCCTACGCTGGACTCTCTCCAGCAGTTCCCTGTCCTTCTTGAACTGAGGGGCCCAGAACTGGACACAATATTCCAGATGTGGTCTCACCAGGGCAGAGTAGAGGGGAAGGAGGACCTCTCTCGATCTACTAACCACCCCCCTTCTAATACACCCCAGGATGCCATTGGCCTTCTTGGCCGCATGAGCACAGTGCTGGCTCATGGTCATCCTGCTGTCCACCAGGACCCCCAGGTCCCTTTCCCCTACACTGCTTTCTAACAGGTCATTCCCCAACCTATACTGGAACCTGGGGTTGTTCCTGCCCAGATGCAGGACCCTACACTTTCCCTTGTTATATTTCATCAAATTGTTCCCTCTCCAACTCTCTCATATCTCTGCAGTTTCAGTCAATACACTCAAATGAGCGTAAGGAGTGATTCAGTCCACTCTAATACAGACACTTCAGGGGTCAGCACTGTACCTGAATGCAGGTGCTCAATGTTATCTGGGGGATTCCAGCTGGCTTTTGGCTGTTGATCCTGGGGGGTATGTACATCCCAGGGTTCAAGTATCACAACTGTAGCCCCATGTCCACATCTGGGGCACTTTAAGTAGCACGAGAATCCTACATTTATGTAGCTGAATTGATATCAAGAAGTCAAAATATTGAAATAACTTCAGACACTCAGGGACTTTATAGGATGTCAGAAGATATCACCATCAACTTCCTTAATTATATTACTACGAAGTGCAAATAATATCTGATCTGAAAGGCATGACATAATTCAAAATTTGCCAAAATCAAATACAAAGGTTGAAACAATTCAGTGAAACATTTTGGTATTGAAGATTTTTCCTTTTCGTATAAAATGCTAGAGACTTAAATGAGACTGCATTTCCTGGCAGAAAAGTCTCCTAGTGACAGGCAGCCCCTTTCACAGGTATACTCAGACAAACGGTGAATGATAACATTTCGGTATCTTGCAACATAAGCTTTTTGGCTTTGTTTTATCTGTAATAGCTTGGAAGATTTTTTGAGGTTTACTTCAAGGATGACAATGTTTTTTGGAAATTCATTTTCTAAAGCACATTTTTTCAACTACCTGAGAAAATTCAAGGTTCTTTTGTGTAAATTATAGAAAACGGTAGCAAGGCAGTCCGTGGGTCAATTCTCAATCCTTTTCTAGTCAACAGGAGTTTTACAATTCACTTCAACAGAAGCAAACTTAAAACTTCTAAATCAACATAGAGTTCACCATGGACTAAGTACAAATAAAACCTTACTTAACTGTAAAAGCGATTTAGTGAATTTAGTCAATTCGCACAGTTAAACGATGAAAAATGTAAGCCGAAGAAATATCTTATTAAAAAGCCTTATTAAAGTATACGAACTTCTTTTGGGGCCTGTTTCATATAAGAAAAGATTTATCAATATTCATCAATAATACATTCACATATGATGACTGTGAATAATGTGATGTTTAATATTCTCTAAATTTTTTAGATAACCTTAGTGAAAAATCATTAATTACAATATTTATCTGTTACTCAAAAAAGAACAAGATATAAAATGACAACTCAATTTTCCTCTTTCACATTTCAAACACAGCTAGGTCACATTAATCAATCAATAATGTGCTTATCATACACTGTGGTCAATTATACCTCAACTATCAGTGACAGTTTTCTGGCTTGCAATCTGGACACACATAATCTCATGACAACTACATTCTTTTTAGCCCTTTTTTATTTTACAACCAGCGCTATTGCTTAAGGCACATCATAAATGTGAGAAAAAAACATCAGATACTTCACAATCCCAATTCAACTTCTGTGCTATTAGTGTATTTCCAAAGAATAAACTTTCAGTGCACTGAAATCCAAGAAAAAGAGGATAAATTCTCCTTCTCTGAAAGTTACACGTAAAATAAAACTGGCAATACTACAACTAGAGCATTTGCATTTGCTGATTGCCAGGTTGCAATTATAGCTCACCATTTTAATGAAGTCATAAACTAGTTGAGCTTACTTCTTTGGTTTATTGCACCATGAGAACCTTTTTGGAGTTGTAGCCATATAAACTATAATTATTAATGATATCTCTGTGAAAGACACTATTAATACTGTTTGCCAGGACATTATTTATATTCTGGGCTATCTGTAAAGATGAGTCAGTATCTCCCAAATGAACTTTGACACAGTTTTAAATAGAACTTCTCACCTTCAGACAAATCATATAAATCTTAACCTTCCTGTTTTTATTAAAATTATTCTGAATGAATGACATAGTCATAAATCTTATGATAAAGTATTTCTCCATTGGAAAATGCCGGTTCACCAATGGTGAAATTGCTTATTTCAACAATACCTCACTCTAATTTCCCTTGAAAAATATTTTCTGATAAGAAACAACAGAATGTTTTAGATCTTTTGAAGCAGAATATTTCATTTTTTCCTTTTAAACAGAACTTCTTTCAAAATATTGAAAGCGAATTATTAACACAACATGAGGAAAATTATGGGAGACACTGACTGCGAATAATGAGATAAATTCAAAATATATTTTCGGCAATTTTTATTTTAATTACATTTCACATTAATGAAATCTGAAAACCCTCTTTGATATGTTTGCTCAGAATAGGAATTTGTTTTAAATTCCAGAGATTCCCCATGAAATAGAATAGAAAGTTTTTATGAGCCCAAAGGCTCAGTCAAGCTAAGGGCACAAGAACTGACTGATGAACCTTCTCCCTTCCGCAGAGGTGATGGCTTTTTCCACAATTTCCCGAGAACACGAGGGAATGTCACCTTCCCTATGTATTTTTTTCATCTTTCTTGGGCAAAGCTCTGTTTGCTCTGACTGGCTCATGGACGGAACACTGAGAAGGAAGGAGATGTGAGAGTTCTCAGCCCTTCCAAGTGCATGATGAGACACATTTCACATCTTCCTTTGTTAGTGCCAGCAGCAGAATATGGAAACAAGATGAGAGCAGATTTGAATATCAAAAGTCATTCTCTGGTTTACCCGCTCTTAAAACCTGTCACATCACATTCCCGGCACTAATTAGCTACCCTGTTCCAATTCAGAAGCAATGGCATCTCTGGGGTGGTTGAATGACCCTAACAGTTGCAAACTGTTTATTTATTCAGAATAAAAATAAGGAAAAAGAAAGAAAAAAAATGTTGTACACATCTAACAGTTCAATAATTGCTATTTGCATGGGGTTTTGTTTTTACATCGTATTTTGATGCTGTTATACTCATTGGGATACTTAGAGGGTAATATAGTAATAATTCATGAAATAAGAGAGTCTGATATGCAACAGTATTCCTAGTGGTACATTTCATATCATATTAGCAATACAAAAATTGTAAAAAGCTGATGGTGGCAGTGGGTTCCCACTGAAACATACCCAATTACAGCGGTATCCGTGTCAGCTTTTTGCTTTTTAATCACAGTTTTGACATTCAGTGACTACAGTGTTTTTCTTTTAAAAATCATATAGATCTTCACCCAGGAGCCCAAATTATTTAAATGACATTCCTTTTCCTATACTAAAACCAATTAATGAACAGATTATCCTTAGTGCAGCTCGCTTCCATTCATGAAGACTGATGTACCAAGATTATTTGTGTGTGCATTCCATAAAGAAAAAGTCCTTCTTTAACCCATAGTTTGAGCCCTAGTTGGTGCTGCAATGGGACATGAGAGACTGGCAGGCATCCCTACCTCTCTTTCACTCTCAAAACATTGTTATGCTACCAGTGCATGAATATACATGAAAATCACTAGTAAAACCTGGACTTTTGACAGTTACTTGATTTAGTAGACCCAAAACAAAGATAGGAACGACCTGGATACTTTGAACTATCCTTACAAAGCTACAGCAAAAACGTTGGTGAGAGGGGTGAGAGGGGTATGCTGACATATTGTTCAGATCAAATAATTTAACTTGGTGAAAAATGGTCTTGCAGTCCCCAGAAAAAAATTTAAGAATTGACTATTTTTCTCATAATCATAAAACTACCCCCACCCTCCCCCAGTTAAGTCTCTGAAAACTTTGCCATTTGCGTGGTCGGACCACCAGCCACAGTTCCTGCTCTGGGAGATGGGAGGCTTCCCTTATAAAGCCCTGGTTTGATTTTAGCAGTGCTTTGAAAGAGAATCATCATATATCCATAGGATCAAGGTGTAGGAGTGGGCCTTTTACAGACAGACAGTGCACAGTGATATTGGCTTTGCCTTAGAATTGCCTTTTTTTCCTCAACAATGTCCTTAAAATTTAATCATGCTGGATCTACAAAATTATTGACTGTGCTGTTGAATCTTCAATTTCATTTTTTTAACACTATTCTAAGATTTTTATTATATTACCGTCTCCCATCAGAGAGATCATATTTGTCAGAGTAAACTGAAAATCACCGGTTATGACAAAAAAGAATTCCCATTAACAAGTCATCATCTAATCATATTAGGATCTTTGTATCCTATTATCAGCTTTCTTATGAAATACCGTTTCTTAATGACAGGGATTTGACTAATACTGTGTGAACTCTGTTAACATAATTTGAAAGTTACTACCAAGTGTGTATTCATAGAATAAGGTGTCATCTTTTCCATGCTTGCACATAATTCTACCTCATGATTTGATCAGATGTGAATGTTGAAAGTTAATTTTCATCAAATCAACTGAGGAAGTAAGAATAGAGTTATCAGCACTTTGCACTGGATTAATACATTTTGGCACTAAGTTCAGTGGGGCCTCAAAGGGAGCCAGATTTCTCTCTGCCCAGAAAATTTATTTTGTGGGTGACAGAGACGATCCATCCATTTAGCATTTTCTTTGAGGGCAATGGTACAGCTTGTATATGCGACACGTAACATTTACCATATTTCAACTGGTTTCACTGAAAGCCAAACAACAGGGAGAGCCTGGGGCCCTTCAGTCCTAGTTTCAAATCCTGCGCAGTGAATCCGATGCCCTATTCATTTCTGCCACCTTCCTCACTCTGAAATGACACATTTCTTTCCCCATGTTTTACCAGTCTACATTGATCTTACCTTAACCTGATTTGTCTAAATCAGCTGTTCAGGCTCCCCAGAGCATGGAAATTATTCACTGGTGTAACACATCACATAGTTATTATAAATCTACACATGAAACCATGTGAAAATAGGGAACAAATTTCTCTCTCCCCTTTTTTTTGTTCCATGTGGTTTGCTCTTTGTAGCTCTAGTTCAGGGATAAAACACATAGTGGAATACATAGATATTTAATAGTTCACCTTCCACGAATCTGAAGATATATTTCTTAGGCAGTAGCTTGAGAAAAACGCTTTCCAAGAAAAAAAAATACTTTTCTTTTCATAGTCTTGAAAAGACTAAAATAGATTATGATCCTTTTCTCATTGATGAACTCCACAGCACTCTTCTCCCCACCTTAAAAGAAAAAATAATTTATTTTTAGAAAAGAAAATCCTCTATGAGAAAGAATCACTTTGGTCTATTTAAAAGATATATATACTCTGCTAAAGAGCAGATATCAACTAGCAGAAATAGAATTTTGCTTTACATTTTCATAAGTAGACTGACTTCATGATTCTGAATGAAGAAAACCATTAATTAATTTAGGAAGGATTTTTTTCAGTTTGAATTACAAATGTGGAAATACCTATCTGAAGTACTATACATAAACTCACGGAACTGCAGAGATAAATTTGCTATCTACAGACTGTTCATAAGACAGCCTCACGCTGGCAAAATGCTGAGCACTAAGGTCAGGGATTGTCCTTTTGGTTTGTGTTTGTACAGCACCTACCCTGGGCTCAGATCAATGGCTGATGTTCTTAGATTTACTGCCACATAAATAGCAATATATTTTTATCAAGTACAATGCCACAGAGTGAAATAGGTAGTATCCTAAATGACAGCAAATAGAGCAAATTTGTCAAAATAAATAAATTACCTATTGTGCCTCAGTATCCTTGGTATTTTTGTTATGGAAATCCATGTAAGGGGATAATGCAAGCACAGTAATGTCAATGGAAGTTTTTACTTTGATTTCCATGAGCTTTGCATCATGCTTTTCCTTCCTAATTTGCAACAGCTGATAATCCACAATACAGCCAACAGAGTTATTAGTCTGAATTAGTGAAGTTCTCCTACCTGATTGGTTTTAAGCCAATTTATATAGGCTTGTCTGTTTAAGCTGTTAATACTGTTGAAGATTACTACAGTATTACTGCAGTCTGCAATATTTCAAAGCTTACAGCACTGTTTCTCACCAAATCCTTGACATGGATTTGACTTTTTCAACACAACTTCTAGTTGTTTAAGAGCTATCACCTGTGAAACAAGGCCCTGAAAGCCCAGGCTAACTGTGCTGTCAGAAAACAGCACTTAGTACTCTGAAAGAGCTAAAGAAGGAATTCAACTATTCAGCATAAAACCAGAGAATACTTTTTAATTTCATTTGACTTCAGGTAGCTGGGTAAACATTTTGGTTAATTAAGCTGTGAAACGGGTTTTCTTGATTTAGAGGTTCTGATGGTTTCACTGAGTTCATTGCTTAAACTCAACCTGTATTTTCTTTTGTGATTCATTCATTTTAGTAAAGAAGTATCCATTTGAAACAAATACTGGTTTTGCACACATGAAAAGAATCCCTTAATAAATGTAAGTCAGTGTTCTGCTCTAACTGCACAGGGAAGATAGATTAGTGTTGTAAATTAACCCACAAACAGACTTTATGCTTTCTCGCTCCTTAAAAGAAAATCAGTGCATGGCTAAGTAAACCACCTCTGAAAATATGTAGCTCCAATTTCTCAGCCAGTGCAGAAAAGATTATTAATAATCCTCAGTCTTGTTTGAAAAGTTTAGCTAATGACAGCAGTCTGTGTGAGAAGAAAGGGAAGCAGAGCACCATCTGCTGTACAGCAGTGCAAATGTTTCAGAACAAAATCTGCAAAAACACCAACCCTACCTTAAGCTTTCCAAATAGTTATGACATATGGGAGAGCATCACCATCCAACATTGCATGACCGTGAGCTTGAGATAGACACAGACTAAAATTAGAGAGAGACATGAAGAGCCAGGGTTCAGAGTTAGGCATTGAAAGCTACAACAAAGCAAAGTAAGGAGTATTCTTTCTTTGCAGGGGTAGGCATGGCTGTCAGTTTTTAAAGTACGTAATTTGACTCCTATATCTATATATATGCTACTATACTGATGTCCCATTTGTCAGACTTGCTTGCTCAGCCTAAAGCACTTTCGGGAAAAAACACCCCAAAGTTGTGTTAGTACACCTGCATCTCAGGAAAAGGGAAAACAACTGTGTACTGAGGCCACTGTCAGCACCTTTGTGAAATTCCTCATCATTTATTAGGGGATGGTAGGCATTTGAAGATAAGCATTTTTGGAGGCTTTTATTTGGGAAACTTTAAGTTCTTTGCAGGGATCTCAAAAAGCAGATGAGGCTCAGGCATGCCTGCCACATTCTGCAGGAGATGCAAGAGTTAAGATAAGGAATGTCAGTGACTCCAGAAACGCCCAGCAAGGCTGAGGGTAACTTGCCATCCAACATGAGCCACTGATGAGTACAAGAGTGATGGAAAGCAATTGATTTCTGTCATATAAGTAGAAGAAAAACAAAAAAAAAGTCACTTTTCAGACTACGGGCTGCTCAATCAAGATGAGGAAAAGCTACTTCTGAGGACTATCGAGTTCAAAGCCACAAACCCAAAGAGCAAATAAGGACTGCAGTAGCCCCTTCTCAGTCTCGAAGAGGACGGCAGACTGTCCATAAGCCTAACATCCCAAGATGTGTCATCTGCTTTTACCCATCACTCAGAAGAACCACTGAGGCTCATCCACTAAATACTGGGCAGTTCAAATGAGCACTAATGACACTGTCCACAACAGCGCTAAGACCAAGGACTGGTAGTGGATATGAATCACAAGCTTCGCAAGTGTTGCAGCCCTCGCATTAACAAGAAAAGGCCCAAACAGGAACAGGAGCATCCTGGGGATTAGCACGTGATTGTGCGCAGTGTTACCAAAGAAGTTTTGGTCCTTTGTTGTGGAAGGGGAAGACTATTACAAAAAATGAGGCATCTGTGAACAAAGGCCTCAAGGGAGGCCAATTATCAGGGGCTGTTGCAAAGACTTGCGCAAAAAAACACCAACCTGACAGTGTGATACAAATAAAGAGGGGCTAATTATTCATTATAGCATTATAAGAGGAGCAAGAATGAAGACAAGAGAACAATCTGAGGAGCCTCTCAGGTGAACAGATACCAAGGAATTAAATACATAGCATAAGCAGAAGCTAGAAGTAGAGCAACCACACGTCGTGATTTCTCCCTACGTGCTCTCCTGACCTGGAGGGAGGAGGGGAAATAAACTTTTATCTTCACAGATCTGTGTCAGGCAGCCCACAATAAAATGAGTGAATTTTGAGAAGGAATAGAAAAAACTTAGTAACCAATCAGGAAGGTCCCTTGGGAAATAAATTGCAGAAGAAGGTCAGGATATTACACACAAGTACAAAATACCCTAATGTAAAGACACGAAGCACAGTAAGAGTCAGTTTGGTCAAGTCATGCCTTCCTCAATAATCTCAAACACAAATAAGTATACAAACAGTGGAAACCAGATCAAACTACTAGGCATAACAGAATGTAAAAGAAAACAACAAGAATGTAACAACTAAATCAGAAAAGGATAAGTCAAAAAACAAGGATTATAAACAACAAAAAAAGTTGCTTATGGAAATACCTCAGCCAGAAGAGGAGAAGAAAGGCTCATGAGTGGTGCTGAGAAAGATTAAACATTTAACACTTCTTTTTGTTTCAGTCTCCACTTACAAGGCCGCACAGGTGACACAACAAACACTAGTGCCAAAGGGCTTGCAGGTCAGGTTCAGCTGCCAAACCCACAGCCAACTTATCCATACACGATTAAAGAACAAAACCATACCAGGGCAGCTGAACATGATTTTTTTGGTTTTAAACAACAGAAAGAAACCTCTTTTCTCTCTCACCATGGCAAGGATTATTGGTGATGTACATGGGGCAAGATAACGGGTGTCTGCACAGCTGTCCCTTGGTTCAGGTTAGCGAACTGACTCTCTTGGTGTTCTAACAGGTGTAAGAGACCACGCTCTTTTGTTTTATCTCAGCATAAGCCAAGAACAACTCTACTTGTAAAGTAGAATGTAAAACTGTAAATAATCAGTAGAAAGAACATGGCACAAAACATTCTGTCTTTTCTTAATGACTTGTCATTTTACCATTTTACCTTTTATTTGAATGAAACTTCGGGATCCTTGAGGGAAATCCTAATGCCAGCAAGTCAGTAACTCCATCAGAGTTTACACCTATGCTAAAAACCAAAAGGGACCAGACCCTTCCTCTGTTCCTGGGAGCAACAGCAATGGCCCAGGTGAACCCCCCATCCGCTGCGTGCCGCCCGGGGAATCGCTGTGGGAACAGGCTCAAGCCAAGCAGGGGGACGCTGACAGCGAGGCTGTGTGGGTGTTCACAGACTTGCTAATCAAATCCTCTTTAATTTGTGTAGACACATGGCCAGTACAGCTGCAGCCAGAGGGGCACGGACTCCAGTCCAAGACTTTTACAGCTTGAGATTAGATTCTAAATTCCAATTTCCTGGGGAATTAATACAGCGAATCTCAATTTATCATGTCCGCTTGTCTAACTGCTCTCTAATTTAGCACTGGCCCATCAAAAAAGCAGACACAACAGTACCAGTGACAGTGGCTAGGGCTGACCCTAGCACAGATGCATGCAAAATTATCAGAGCACATTGTCAAAGCTCTTAAAATACTGAGCTGAAAATCCCTTGGGGATCATGGGAGGGAGGTTGTGATGTGTTAAAGAGAGAAGTCAGCAGTGGTTCAGTTCTTCTGCCTGAAGCAGGGGAAAGAGTCATTACTGGTGCACAGGCAGGAACTTCCGTAGTTTCACCAGGGAACTCAGATGACTCCTACTTGCTGGCAGCAGCTCAGGACCTTTAGGCTAGAAAAGCAACATGGCAGTAATGGTCCTCATAGCTTGTGGCTGGCCCAGGCAGGTCACGCTTTCAAAAAATGAGCCAGAAGAGTGTTACACTTCTAGAGAGATAAAGAAACAGTAATATCAAAAGTTACAGGTACTTTATTAGCAGATGAATTCAGAGATAAATCATAAATGCACAGGGTACTCAGACATGCATCCGGATTTTTATCTCTGAACAACCAGTAATTGACCAGTTTGAGTGAGGAAAGCTCCAGAACTAGAACAACAGACCTGATCGTGAAATTGCATTTTTTTCACCCTCCTTGCACAAGAAGCTGATGTACAATACGTCTGGACTGATGTCCATCACCCCGGCATCATCCATCTCTACATTTGCCTCACATTATCATCGGGCAGAGCAGAAAATGCAGCTCCAAGGGCAGATACAGAACCTCCCTGAAAAGACAGCCTACACCAAGCCAATTTGCTTAACTATTACTATGTTGCTCTTCGGATTAAGAAAATGAAGCTGCCTGTGAAAAGCTGAAGAAACCCATTGCGAACATTCTGCTTTGTACATAATTTCACGGCAGGGGGAATTTCCAGCCCTCTGCTTCCCAGGGCTGTAACAAACACAGAGTTGAGCCGCAGGCAGCCAGATGTGCTGCCATTTTTCACCCCACAGGTCACCTGTGTTGCGGAACCAGTGAACATGGAAGATTTTATACACAAGCCAAGATACAAGCTCATACGTGAGTTTCATAGCAACACTACTCCATGTCTTTCATATCTCCGTGACCTGGTGGAAAAGGCAGGTGATGTTCTGCTCACTCCAGCCCTGCAGCTCACTTAGCGTGGTTTCAGCAATCCTATGAGACAGGCTGGTTCAACCTTTCCCTACTCTTAAGAGCAGTAGAAATGTTTTGATTGTTTTCCCTGAGCACTGAATCAAGTCCTTGATGGGTAAGGGTAGTTTATGGCATTGGCCAGCCAGACGAAATACAAGGCATATTGGACTCCTGTTCTCAGAGGAAAAAGCTGTACTTTGTCACTGTCTGTGTCCTTCTACAGGCCCCTGTAAATAAGAAATTAGAGTTCCTCGCATAACTTATTTAATATCAATCATTACCAAGCCTGGCAGCTCTAATAATAGCCCAAAGAGATCTACAACCCACAATTTGGTCTAGTTTACAAAAGAAGATGAATAAGGCTCCAGAATGAATAGGTAGTCACAGTCTGGTCTGGAGGGAACCCTTCACAAGACAGAGCTGCTTTTGTGTCATTACCATTTCGACTGTGTGGGCTGCTGCTTTGCCAAGATACTACTTAGATGATGGTTGGTTTTACTCAGAATTCATGTCCAGTAGCTGAAATTGCATAAAGCAGTAAAGAGCTCTCTTTTGCTGTGAAGAACTGGTGACGTAGGTTGATGGCAACACATGAGGAGAGGCTGAAACAAATGCGGAGCAGAGGGATGGCAGCAGCCAGGAAGGTTTCCAGCATCTCGAGTCGGTCAGTGGGGACAAAGGAATACGCAGTATAATCCCCGGAGGAGATTAAAAAGAACAGCAGCCTAAAATACACAGTCAATGGGAGACGAACAGCTGGATTTTACTTTAGCAGTTAAGCTGTCAGTGGCTGTAGCACTAGGTATCTAACTAGGAAAAAAAGATAACACCAACAAAAAAATCAACCCAACAACAGGCAGATTTCACCCCAAAACTGAGACCCCAACACATGAAGGAAGCAGAACATTTCAGCATCCTTTTTCCTCTTCCCCTTCATAGGGGGCCTTAACAGGGTTCATTAGGTCCAAGAGGGAATACAGGAAAAAACAGTCTCCTTCTCCTGGGAAATGCGGCATTATGACCTTTTGCATCAGCCTGGGATGAAAACATTTGGATGAAATTTTTTTCTTTTGTTCAGGCAACCAAATCAAAATATTATCATGCAGTTCATTCTGCAGCTATAATGTCTAGAAACTCTGACTTCTCATAGCTGTTGAATTATCATTGTTTTCAATTAGTTTGTATTACCTCACTGGAGTGACTGACTAGTTGAAACTATACATCATTTTACCAAATGTTTTCAGGAAAAAAAAAACCAACACTGTGAAAATCTTTTAACAAAATAAAGGCCTTGGGCATCAAAACCATGCCCACACTCCTTCTGTTTTACTCCAGACCACAGGAACGTGCTAATTTCACGAATCAAGAGAAACTAATGTTATGTAAAATTAATATGTTTTCTTTAAAAACTCAGTTTCAGACCAAGTAACCTCTTAAAAACATAGATGAAAAAGGAGATCAAAGAACAGGGCTCACAGTAGTACTCTTAACATAACAAATTTAGAAAGTAAAACAAAAAGCTTGAGATAAACGCACATCTGATGCTATTAATGTTGCACTGTTGTGCTCTCTTTCCCATGAGATTCTGCTGAATCTAGGGGTCCTAGATGAGTGTAAGCAGTAATAGTCTTTTAAAATTAAGATGAAATGTGAAAGAAACATGAAAGTTCGTGAACTCTTCCCGTCCACAGAACAAATTGTATTATTAAAGACTGCCAAAACATTGTGTATTTTAATTGCTGTTCAAGATTTCACTGTGTCCTGAAAAACAGAATTCTGCCTCTTTTTCAGTTAGTGCCCAAGTGATATTTAAGAACAAAATTGCATTAAAACAGCAGTAGGTACTAGAGGGTTTATTGAAAGAGCGCTGCTTAATTTTCCTTAATTTTCTACACTTCCCAAAAAAGCATAACACCTAATTCTTTGCCTATCCCATATTCTGTACAATTCATAAACGTACCCGATTGATTTTCAGTCTGCAGAGTGCAGGATGAAGATAAACAATAACTTCAAATAGAAAATATTGATTTTAAATGATTCAAAGCCCTAGGGTATCAAAGGATTAGTTACTTTTAAGGAAAGTACTAAAGGTGACTTTCGGCTACCTTGTTATTGAAAAACACAAAGCAAATGAACCCTGCTATTCAAAGCAGCAAGGTACCAACGCACAAGCAGTTAAAAAACAAGCCAGTTTGATGTACAACAAACCAATGGAAAGAGACCCAAAAAGGTGTTGCTGGCAAGTGTTTTAATGATATAACATAAATTCCACATCTTTCAATGTAAAAAAATCCCAACAGCGTCTTATTGTAGTTTCCAGGTTAAAAAGGAACAGCACAGAATAAAATTTCGTTGCGATGCAAGATCTCACAAAGATGTTTTCAAGCGTATGATGGACCAGATAAAAAGGACCACGGGGCTGCCGCCTGGTTGGTACCACTGCCTCCTCCCAAAGTCGCTAGGAGCCAGGGACCCTCAGTATCCACAGCTGTGATTTGCCAGGGTTCCACACCAATCCCCTAAATCCAGGGCTGGTGCTGGTCCCCTGCCTCACACCAGCACGGCCACATGTCCCATGCTGGGCTCTGCCGACAGAGCCGGGCTGGCTGGGTGATGCCGTAAGCTTGTCCCGCACTTAATGGGGACATGAGGCATGTTGGGTTTGTAGAGCTACACGGGGACATGTGGCCACAGGGCAGGGACTGACGAGTGGCAGCAGCTGTGCTGGGGTTGGTGCCAGGTGCGGGCACCGGGCTCTGCGCTCACTGCAGCCGGCCCCAGAGAGAACAAAACCCTCGACGGCACCCAAGGGAAGGCAGCACTAAATCCACCCATAAACTACTTCCACAATCTTTGTATAAAATTTAGGATTAGAGGGAGGGCTACCGTAACTTGACTCTGTGTTATCCTTTAAGACGGGCAGCAGGTTTAATGAGTCTCGCTTTTGCCAACGTTTCCCTTTTTCAGGCGCATTCTGATGTCAGAAAGGAGTTCCAGATTTCAGTTGCCAGTGAAAGGGATCTGTGACGAGAAGAAAAATGACCAGAAGAAAAGCAGCCTGTGGCAGACCGGCCATCTCTTGTCAAAAAGTGCCTTTCATTTAAGTACGGCAACCTCACGAGCATTTCCATCTGTTTCAGCAGAGTCCTTTAAATGGTGGAAGGGGAAGATAGTTTATCCCTAAACGGATGTTCTTCACAGTCTATTTGCTATTTATGTTCATGTTAACACCGTGCCAAGAGTACAACCATGCTTAAACTCAGAGACCTTTAAACCTCCCATTCTCCCTGCACACAGAGTAATTCTCTCCCACACGGTATAAACTGGTGGGAGAACCTGATAACATTGGCCAAAACATAAACAACGCTGAAAGCAAGGTCAGAGAGGGCAGCGGGCAGATGTTGAAGGTAATTATGCAAAGTGCACTATGATGATTACAGTTACTTCTAAGAAACCTTCCTCCTGCCCTACGAGGACTGTCCATCTGCCAGTTCATGCTGAGAATAGCGGTCCTGTAACCATCAGAGCCCTCTTCCAGTAAATGAGAAGGCAAGAATGGAGAAACCTCCTGTCTATAAAGTCTCAGCTGAAAGATTGTGCTCAAACAGCACTCCATCTAGCAGCTTTACAAATCTGGAATTAATTTTATGTACAGAGCTTGTGCCAGGTTATAAACATGAACTACACAAACAGGTTCCACCTTTGATACATCCCTGCAAGTCCTCATGTCATGAGTGATTCAGGAGGGTGGCCTTAGACATGACCTGCTAAACTCAAAGCCCCTTCTGTAGCAGAAGCAATCACAACTCACTTTACAGGAGGGGGGAGTCCTAACCAAGGGACATTTAATATTTAGTGTATGTCTTTGCTGGGGCTTAATAGGTATGGAATAATTACGGAGTGGGAAAATTATTGAAACTCATTATCTAGGATACACTTATTGAGAATGAAGTTATATCCACATCTTCAGCATATATGGCAGCTGCATGGCGGGTAAGGAACCTGTTCTGCGTGGTTCTCTCCCCACCCCAACCTGTCCCGCATTCTTGGATGGTCGTGCACGGGGGGAGCCCAGTGTGCTGGCACCACGGAGTACGGGGGAGTGGAGTGGCCAGGCCCTGTGTGCAAGGCAGGTACAGGGACCAGATGGTGCTGTGCACATAGCTGCTGCCAATTAAAACAAGATAGATGTTCTGTTCCATCCAAAATGCTACTTGCTGAGCTAGCAAGATGTGCCCAAATTTGTCCTGTGGATGAACCTTGCTCATTATAATCTCATTATAATACCAAAATGCACCTCCATCCAAAAGGATACACACCTCCATTACACCCCTACGCTCCCTTGAGCATGTGCTGTGAAGTTTTTAACCTTAAAAAGCAAGTGAGAGTTTTTACACCAATCAATAATAAAGGTATGCATGACTAGAGTAACTCAAGCTCCACCCAAATGTAGAAAATAGTACCAAATACCCTAACAACAGGAGAAAATTGGGGAAGACAGCATCACTGAGAAGTCAAGGAGACAGCATCACAGACTTCTGCGATCTTCTCCCCACAAAAGGACACTTTTGGGTAAGATTTGTGCACTCAGACCTCAAGCTTGTATTTGTAATCACAGAAGCAGTACTATATAGTCATCTTAGAATTTATATATATTTGGTACTAATACATACTTCTTGCAACTAAAGTGCATTTTTGCAACCAAAGTGTATTTTGCAACCGAAGTATGGTTTTGCAGACAGTGTATTTTATCAACAGCAATCTAAAAAGACTTGTACCTGTTGATTTAATAGATCTCATTATTTGTGGATCTACTAATGAGAATCTCTCATTGGATGCGCTCAGACTTACAGTATGTAGTATACTACTCGTGAATTTGTGCAAGCACGTAAATTCAATGACCATGACCCAACCCTGCACTATTGGTGAATCCATAATTGTGTGAATTCAACATAACACTGGACTGGGGCTGTTGACTACGATTGGACCTACAGTGCTGACTTGAGATCATTTGATGTAATTGGGCATCACCAAGAGTTCAGCTCAGCTGCACGCAGCCCCCAGTGAAATACTGAGGACAAGCTAGAACACAAGGGAGCTTAACTTCTGCTAAATTAACCCTCTTAATGCAATAGGGCTTGGGAGGAAACACAGAAGGACCATCCTTCAGGACAAATAGTACTCATACAACCACAGATGGAGAGTTCATCCTGAAACCTTAACCTAGAAAAATCTGCCATACAAGAGATTAGCCACAATAGTCCCTTCAAGCTTTTTAACTCAACCCCCAAATTCAGTTTTCATGGTGGTACATGATTTTTAACTGCAAGAGCAGATGCCTTTAAGCAAATGTACTACAGAAGCACAGAAGAAAACCAAAACTGTTTCTACAAGCAGGCATAAAGATGAAGATGACCACCAAAATGAATTTTACTAGGTAAAATCTTCCAATTGTTTAGATTGACATGGTGAAGGTTTCTCCAGGGACAGGAGATCCATGCCCACACACTATCCCCAAAACGTATGCTACTTTTTCATATATGTCCATCAAACAATGTCTTTCTTGCTATTGACATAGACATTTCTCACTGTGAGTGAACAAATTCACTCTAGTTACCTGGAACACCTGAGTTTCAGAGACAAGACCTTAGAGATTGCTATCAAAAGTCAGAAATTGTGGCAACTGCATACAGGAATGAAGGAGGCTGAGGAAAGACAATGTCATGGGCATACGATGTGATTAGGGTGCTTAATTCCTCACCTTCTGCAGTGCCCTCAGGCTGAGAGAGATGGGGTGGAGGTTCCTGCCAGGTAACCTCACCCTGGAATCAGGAAAGTGTCCGAGAGGTCTCAAAGACAAGTACAAGCAAGAAAACCCTAACCTCCTAGTTTGCAGATAAATTGATATGAGACTATCCTCACGTGGAAAATCATCTTCAGAATATTGTGTCATTATCCATGGATGGTCTGACAGTGTAAAACACAAGGCTGTCCAGAAGGCAATGGCTGACAGGCGGGCTTGGATCCAGCCACATGGTGCCCAGGGGTTCACTGCCCCAGAGAAAATACCCCGGAGTCACTGTTGAGTTGCATGTGCCGTAAGTGTAAGGGAGAGCCTTCCACTCTGCTTGTATTTTGAGGATTTTTCAGGAAAGGATGACTTCAAGTCATTAACTCCATTGTTGTCTTCTTGTTTTTCATTTAAAGTTGTTTCAACTGCTTACTCAATAAATGCCTTACTTGATTTTGACATTTACTCGCTTTCAGCAAGCTGAAAAAGAGAGAGATTCATTTCCACAGTTTATTTGATACAAGTTTCTACTCAGCCCTGGATCACAAGGCAGTAGTAGGTGGGAAGTAGTGAATACTGTTTCCACAATGCTGAAAATGAATGCAGAGCTTGAATATGACATTTTGGCAGAGAGTAGTTCAAGCTGCTGTCTGCCAGACTTACAAGTATACACAGAGCACAAGTGAAAATAAAGTAACTTTTATAAAATCCCTAATCCATTTTGTTGGACTAGATGGATTCCTCCACAGGAATGAAAGAGAGGAAGGCCTTATACCAGCCTCTGAAGTTCAAAACTTTTATTTTAATCATGCAATATCTATACAAAGACCTCCTTTCCTGACCAAAATACTGGCAAACTGAAACTGGCAGCCAGAATTAGAAATGCTGACTGAGAAGCAAAAGTAGAGGTGACCATAATTCATGTATCAGCCCAAACTTTCAAACAGACAATAACCTACACAGGCAAAGTGTAGATATTACAACAGTCAGTTGACTGAAGTCAATTTGCTTTACAATCATAGAATATCTCAAGTTGGAGGTGACCTATAAGGATCACAGAGTCAAACTCCGTTCTAAACTAAACCATTTAATCACAAGCTTCATCCAGATGCCCCTTGAACTCTGACAGGCTTGATGCTGTGACCACTGCCCTGGGGAGCCTGTTCTCAGGGAAAACCCTTTTCGTCATGTCCAATCTGAACTTTGATCATTGTTAGATCACCTCAGTTACTCTTGTTAGTAACCTCTAACACAGAGTGGATTTAAAAGATATATTAGCTAGGAGAAAAAAAAAAAAAAAAATCAGAATTACATTTGTATTTGCATCAGAAACTTTCTTGCAGGATGTTTTCCTGCTCAGTCAGGAAACAGAACAAGTAATCACTTACTATCTAGTGAGTTCTCTTAGACTAACCAAAACCAACACATCAAGATATTAAAACATTAGAAGCTGGGGAGGGAGTGTCCTTCTTTTTGCGTCTTTGTATTGATCATCCTATAAACACAGAGGCAACTTTTTGCCAAAATGAAGATGATAGGGGTAGGGGGCATTTTTTTTAAAAATTATTTTTAATTTAATACCAAATCACAGGCTCTCTGAACCTTGTAGCATGATCCCAAAGTCGATAAAGGACTGGGGTATCTCCTGTTTTTGACAAGATGTCAGACGCCAATATATCTCGAAGACATTAGCTCTAAGATGATATTATGGCATTTGTGCTTATCAGTACGAGCTGACTTGAAAGGCAGCACTTCTTTCCCCACCCCTCTTCCCTTCACAACTCCCTTCCTCCTGCCCACTGACTATTGCGAATCTGAAATCTGTTAATTCGCCTGGGGGAAATCTCCTATACTGAGTTGGTTAACCTGCTTCTTATTCTGTGAGTGAACACATGAGCTCAGTGACTGGAAGCAAAGGCATTATGTTCTGGAACAGTTCATGGAAGTTTCACCAAACCTGGAGGTGAGCAGACACAGAGAGTCACTGCAGATAAGCAAACTTCGTCCAGTACTTCATCTGGCAGACAAGCATCTTACATAGCGACACAAAGAAGATGACGCCAAGCGAAGTTTCACCAAGATAAAACTAACAAAAGGTAAAAATTAGAATTATGTAGGAATTACCACAACGTTCATACCACAAAATCGGGAAGTATTACATCGGGGGGGGGGGACACGACAAAATAACAACAAACACACAAAACACCACAAACCAACCAACAACAAACCCACAAACAACAACAAAGAAACCCAAACAACAAAAAACAGCTGCAGCTGACAGAATGAAGGACTAAGAAAACAATGCTGTAATTTTTTGAACAAATCAAGAACAAAAGAAATAAAACTGGTTTCACTACTAATGATAATGCTGTTGATAATGTAAAAGCACTCAATTAAGTCGTCTGCATTCAGAAATAAAATATGTTTTTGTCACATGTAGATCTTGAAATATTTTCTCGTGCATTAGCAAACCAGAAGAAAGCTAAACATACATTGACCAGGTATAAATATTTCAAAATCAGCAGTTCTAGACAATTTACAGTAGGAAACAATGAATTTCCTGAAGAATGCCACTGGTAACAGTTCAAATAAATCTTAGCATTCCCAGAAGATTCCAGAAGACAACCTAAATAATTTCAGTATTATTCCGAAAACTAAATTACTTGTAGGCTGACTACTATGAGACTATTCGCATCAGAAATTATTGCAAAAGTTGCAACAGAATTAACTGGAAGAGAATTAAAAGAAAATACTACCATCAGAAGTAAGCAATGTGGTTTCCAGGAAAATAAAGCTTGTCAAACAAATCTGATATTTATTCCTGAACATATTTTTTTTTGTTCCTCGAAGTTGAAATCATGCTATGCAGAGTAAAAACAGAAACATTGAAACCTTGCAAGGTGAACTGGCGACTCTCAACAGGTAAGCTGTGATAGAAAAGTGTTATCAAGGAGCAGTTTCCAGTGATGTTGTAAAGGACACAACATTATTAAAAGCTTTCATCGGTAATTTGGAAGTAAATATAAAACCACGGCTGATAAAGTTTGCGGATGACAATACCTGGCAAGATGATAAACAGTGATAACGACATCAGCTGCACAGATGAATCTGCATTACTGTGGTGAAACGGCACCAGGCTGAGCGCATTTTAACAGAGACAAATGCCCCCACGTCAAGGAATGTAGATCTTATCCCAAGAATGGAAAGCAAGCTAACATAAGTATTCAATGTATGAATTCAGGACTAAGAAAATTTTACCTATGCATTAAAATTACCAAGTCCTTAACTGTACTGAAATCCTGTATACCATACTGATGCCCATATTTTAAGGAGGACTCCAGAAAACTGATGAAGGTAGAAAAAGAGCCACAAAACTTGAACGACATGCAGTTTAGTGAGAGAGTTTATTAGCTGTTTGCTTGGCTTATCCAAAAGGAAACTGAGAAGTGATTTGATTACAACATCTAAGTACCTCCACGAGGAGAAAGTGCAGGTTATTAAGGAGCTCTTTATGCTCACAGAGAGAGGCATAGAAAGAATCAATGGCTGGAAGACAATGTCAGAGAAATTCAGATGAAACTTGAGGTACACATGTGTAACTGTGAGAATGATGAACCATTCCAACAAAGCAGCAAATGGAAGTATTTTCTCTCTTCATGTCTTCAGACCAGGATTGGGCTTTTTTCTGGAAGGTATGATTTAGCTGGACACAAGTTATGCTTTACTCAAACAAATTACTGGGATCGGTACAAAGGTAACAGGGAGAAAATTAATGGCTTGTGATATATGAGAGATGAGAGTAGATGAACTAATACACAACCCAAGGCTAAACTCTATTAATCGATTTATTGGTGCTTTATGCTGCCATCCATTGCTACAGTATCTCAGCACTTTACATCAATAGCAACACTCAAATCCCCGGTGGACTTCAAGGAGCTTCTGGAACTTTTAGGGGTAAAACTAATTAGGGAAGGATTTTTGAGTTTTTTCCTAGAGGATGTCAGAAGGCCTGTATTTACCCTCCTTGTTATAGACTGTATATTAGTATATTTCCTTCGTGTTTATGTAGCATTTTAAAATATGTATTATTATGTAGTATTTTAAAATACAGTAGCAGTGAGCTACTGATTTCAGTCAGGCACAGTGCTGCTAAATGGTGAAGAAACAGTTACGTTTGTCTCGTCTAACGCTTGCAAACACACCAGTGGGTATCACCACAGAACAGCCTCAGAGCTCCACTTTCCAGTGTTGTTTAGCATAATGGACACTTGCTTTGCTTATACCAAGGGGAAAAAAAAAAGTTTGCATCCTCAGAGAGTCATAATTTAGATGAAAAGGAAGAGTGGCAGCAGGCCCAATGTACCATATAATCTATTCCTTTAAAATTACACATTTTCAGAGACAAGATACCACGCTAAGAGGATAACGTGTCTGTTCTACAACTCTTACTCTGAAGCAATTGGATTTTTACATCTAACAGTTATTATAGACTTATTCTACAGGATGTGGTATCCACAAAACACATGTTTTGCAAAAAGGTATTAATTCAACCTTAAACACTAAAAAGTATAAAAATACAACAGTATTTTTTGTACAAAAGTTCTTCCCAATGTATTATTTGATAAGTATACATTAAGGAAGACACTTCTAATTCATTTAGATACTGCTCGAGGTCTAAAGCACAGAAAATATTAAAAAATTCTCTAGATGTTTCATTTTTCTTACAATCACAAACTGTTAACTCTTTATTCTTCAAGCTAAATCAATTTTGATTAATTACACCCTATCCTGGCCAAAGAAAGATCAAGATAGGCAAACAAGATTACTGCAAAAATAAGATATTGATCTATTTTTTAATCAATATCCTACCATTACTTATTTTTGCTGTTTTATTCATTGTTTTTACGGACCAGTGAAGAAGGTACTTCTCAAAACCCTGTGCGTTTTAACGGGCTATTTGCAGCTGTTAATTTTTCAGCTAGAACATTTTTACATACTGTGCGCTCTCTGTTGCATTCTATAATCCCTCTAAAACTTTGTTCGGGCTTTTTGAAGTAATGAGTCAACTTTCTCTCTTTGTACGTGCACAGAAGGAAGAGCCAACTGAAGATCACTTCTCCCTCAGAGGTTGTCCAGCACCCAGAGCAACAGGGCACAGATAACTCCCTCACTGCACACCAGGTTCCCTGGCTCTTGCCTTTTGTTCATGTTGTTCTCCAAAGCCCTGCTGAGCCTGCCTGAGGCAAGCAGAATGGCTCAGATCACTTCTGTTTCACTGTGATGGCTTCATCAGCCAAGCTTTCTTCCTGAAAGCACACCTCCAGTAAAAAGCCTTTATAGAAAAATAAAGAAGATTAAAAATTTGTAATAGCCTACACAAAGCTGAAAGGAAAACTAAGTTTCTTCCCTGAGCTTCAGCCAAGAAACACAGCACTGCTTAGGACCTGCTTTGGGTCAAGAACACGGTCTCGTGCCCAGACTCGTGCCATCCATCAGCACTGTGGAGAAAGCACCACGCCAGCTGCAGGGTGCCCTTCACTACAGCAAACGGCCCGGTTCTGAAATCACGTATCTGGTGGCAGAACGTTGGTTAATGGACAGAGCAGCCACCAAGATCCAGATAAAGCACAATGAGAAGAACAGATATAGTGACACCAGCTCCTGGAAGAGACAGGCAGCAAGAAGACTGGAGCGGCAGTGGAGAAGGAGGCAAGCCAGGAACAGCAAGCAGGAAAGATGAGTGCCCATGACAGGCAGTAAACCCCCAATATATCAAATTTACCCACTAGATTAGTGGAAAACATCAAATCAAAAGACAAATAATAGTATAAACCACACCCCAGGTAGCAAAAGTGGTTTTTATTTCTTGGGTTCAGATCTGCAACCCTGCTTCAGCGTGGATAACACTAAACATGGCATAAAAATGTAAAACAAAACAATAAAATAGAATATTTTAAAACAAAAAAAGCCAGGAGTACCAGTGACTAGTCAGAAACCACATGACATTATACTTCCGAAGTCTCATGATATCCAACAGGCAAGCAAAGTGTCTCGGAGGCACCAGCTGCTCAGTGAGACACAGTAGGTTAGCATTATAAGGCTGCAACACCAGCTTTAATTAAATTTAAATTCCTAGTCTTAAATCAGGAGATATCTGATTATATTGCTTTCATTTTCTTGGATGCCTAGAAACACCCATACTCTAAATACTCATTAATTCAACCACAAAGATTTGCAGTTTAGGATAACTTCTACATCTACTTTCGTATTTCAAAGCAATTCATGTGAATATTACAGACTGATTTAATGTGAATTGCTCTAGTAAAATGTATACACAAATGACTGGCAGAACATTAAGATTCATAAGACATAAAAGAAAAAATGATCCTGTTGTTCCCAGATTATAATTCTGAGAATGAGGATGTGATATTAAATGACCCAAAGGAGGATCAGGAGAGAACGTGACCTCCCAGAATATGAAGGTACTAGAAAATGCATTAGGCTATCCTAATGAATTGTTCATCTCAGTTGGTTTAATAATTCAACACAAACTAGATAAAATAGAAAGGCCCTTTAGGAATACAGAAAGACTATTTTTAGAAACCAGTGTTCGATGCTAGAAATAAGTGAGGAAATTACAGACAGCGAAATCTAGCAGCACTTCTCAAAGCGATAAGGAAGCCACAGGTAAATTGCACATCTGCACTCCATGAACTTACGGAGGTCTGAAGGCCAAAAACTATCACTAGCAAACAAACTTCGCAGTCCCTTTCCTTCCCTAGCAAAATCCTGTTTGATTTCAAGGAGACATTTATTACAGCAAACTCCCACATTTTTTCTTCGCTCTAAAAGGACAAACAAATCAATAAATTGTCTGTGGGAAATAGCACAGAGGGGAAAAAAGGGGAATTTGAGCGAGAATATTAGTTCAACAGGTACCTTGAAAAGCAGTCGCAAGTCTTAAAGACTGTAGACTTAAGATTGATTATACTCTTACAGGCTTCTAACAGACTTTAGGAACATAATATGCCTGTACCTTACAAGTTTGGCACTCTTAAAAGGGAATAAACTGTATCAAACTGGATGAGGCCTCCTCTTGCAGACTTGCTTTGATAAGCAGTGCAACAAAACGCTCTTCAATTTTTATCTACAAGTAAAGTCCATGACCAGAGAAAGCATGTTCCTAAATGAAGGTTTTAATGTGTCAGGAGAAGCCATCAAGTTTATTATTACTGTTGGACCCAGATGGGTTTCGGTGGTGGTTGGTTTTTTTTTTTAAGCGTTACGTGGAATTCTAAAGACAGCAGGGCAGGAAATAACAAGGAGATGGGAATAACTATATTTTTCCCCCTCCCCTTTCAGCTTGACCATTAGAAAAACCACTAAATGTAGCATCACTAAATAGCAGCAAGGAGACAGCTATTACTGGTTTCAAAGAGTTTAGATGGGGACACAGAGGATCTACAGGAATGACTTACAGTTAAAGAGCTGCTGTTCCTTTTCTTGCAGTTCAAAACAAACAAGGGATTGGCCTTTTAAGAGATACCTGTCCATCTCCCCACCTAAGGAGCTTACACAGGAAAAGTCAAATTATTTGACAGAACCAAGGATGTTAACCGTTACATCTACTAAATCAGAAACTGGGCTCAAGGATAGAATACTATTTCAAAATTGACTTTGCTTTTATTTTTTTTAGAAATCTGTAGTTCTCTAACCTGTTGAAAAAACTTCTGCATTTCTTGTTATGTCAGTATTTTCTCCATACTAGTCCATCTGGAAATTAAAACAGGCAAATGAAATCAAAGATGGATATCTAGAAGTGGAAACAGATTAAGTCTCTGGTTTGTGCACCTAAGGTGGCACCCAGATATGGGTGTTTAAAATTCAGATCTAGAAGAAATGATATCACTGCTTTGATTACAGGAACTTGCAATAATATACATCAACTAGGCAGACAGTAGCCAAGCATCTATCACAAGAGATGACAGGGTTAATATTAGTTGATTCAGGGAAGAAACTACTAGATGATCACTCAAGAAACATGACTTTACTAAGGCTTGAAAATTCCTTCTACCCAAACGTCCTCATATAGCAATCTGAATTTAAAAAAAAAAACCAAAACCCAACCACAGTACGACTACAGTTCCTCCTTTAATTACAAGTCTCTGCAAAGAGACCTGAAATAATATCTCCCGTAATTTTTATAAGCATTCAAATGAAAGAAGAGGTTAGTGATTATCTTTTAAAAGCAGTTCAGGGAAAAGGGGGAAGAGAGAATAAAGAAACCGTGTAAACATTTGCCAACAGATATACAGGAAGATGCACAGCCATAAGTTTAAATGAGGGCTCTCTACAGAATTGAATGCAGCTGTGCATAAAGCAACAGCAAAACTGAAGAGACACAACTGAATCTCTTAAACACAAAAATTTCTGATTACTTAATATTCCTTCAAGAAACTTAAAAATTTAATAAGCCCACAAAGGCTTAAAAATGCATTGGAGAACCACAGATCCTAAACTTTATGATAACCTTGGAGGACAAGCTGTTCTTATATAGATCCACTAAGTGGTTACAAGAGAGAGATTTTGAGAACTACTTTAAAATGAGATTTTCTCCCCACTTCCTGAAGTGGGAAATTCACTATTACCTCTGCAAACATCTTCTGTTCTTAAACCTGAGTAATAGTTTCTAGTAGTCTACTAGGACTGCAAAGCAACTGTGAGGCAACTTGCATTTCTATAGAAAACTATCCCGTGTTACTTCAGATTTGGCAGTTAAATACAGAAGGCAAGTTGTGTTTCTCTGTTGAGCTAAACTTGGATCAAACAACATTTTTCTTTTTTCTAAGGGAACCTAAAGTGAATACACTAGTGTCTAAATTTTTTAAATTGGACTTGCTGGGTTCATGCTCTGCCTGCTTGGGCAACTTGAGCAAGTAACTCGGCTGTTGCTTGTTCAAATCTTTGTAGGAATTTAAGTTATTCCTCTCAAATATATAGATAAATTCACCCGGACAGACAGAAGTGAAGTGCCAAAAAAGAAACTGAACAGAAGACATCCAAAGAGTTTAGAAACGTGCCAGAAAAATACTTACGGTTCCTTTAGAAAAATACAAGTGATGACAACACTTCTGAGTCTTTCTGTGCAGAGATGTGCTCAGACTGACAGCAGACACATAAGACACATCTAAGATATGTTCCAAGGTCCATGGTGATGAGAAGGTACCTTCCCACAACTTCATACTTCTACTGTCTGTGCTACAACAGCATCTACTTCCTGCTAATAAACAAGAAGCCATGCCCGCACATTACAGGTCCTGCAACTTATTTTAATACACAAAATTACTGAAGCTATTCCAAATGCCCTCCGTTCACAAAGCAGTGAAGTGGGCAGGGGAGCTATGACAACTATGGTAATCACATTAGAGGCCACAGGAAAGAATGTAAAAATAATAACTATTCAAAATTGATAACTTATTAAAAAAAAATGGAGACACAAACAGCCTACACATTCATTTAGATTATACAGGGGTATTCCACTTAACTCAGTAAAAAAAAATATAGCCAGTAAATGGATATTGTTAAACCTGCTTGATAGTTTAAAATCTTTTAATTGGAAACAGAAACTAGACAATGAAAAGACTTCTAAGAAATAGAAATTCTAGGTACGTCCATGAGTTTGGAGATACCTTTATAAACCAGAAATCTAGTGTTTTCCTACAGATAAACTAAAAAGGTAGAAGACCGATTTTACCCCTCAGTTTCACCCCATTTAATCCAGAACAAGCACCATCACATCCATAAATGAGTAAATAAGCAGCAGTGCTTCATTCCCATTTTCACTCTAAATAAGAAAGCCCAGTAACGCAGGTTCAGATAATTCACTACACCTTCAGCTTCACCTCCTACATGTTCTGCTTCTAAACATTCCAAGCAGACCCAGACCCTTCTCTCCTCCTGCAACTACACTACATTTAGTTTCTTTTCCATGCTGTCTAGATGGGAAGTATAATTCGGGAGGAAGCAAAGAAAAAAGACTTGCTTTCTGTCATCCTGTTGTGGAAAGTGCACAGCCTGTGTGGCTGGAGTGTGCCTAATAGGGACAGAAACCTGCTACAAATTAATAAAAATGTAGACACTTCAGTTTTCCAAACAACATTTTGCCAGAAGTTTATAGCTTGACCAAAGGGGGATCAAAACCAGCAAAAGGCAACCTCATATTGCTTTTAAATCTGTTTAAAATCAGAATAAGGAAGATAATTTTTATTTTCTTCTAAACCTCTTTTCTTAATCTTTCTAAATTTAAAAATCAAAAGCTTACCAAAACCAACTGAAATGGCATTAAAGGTCCCCTTCAAGTCTAAATTTTGGCAAAACTACAAGTAACCGGAAAGACATTTTCATAAGGCTCATTAAGCGTTATTAACAGGCAGAGGTACAAGTACCATACATAAGGATGGTTTGATCTCATTAAGGGACAGCCAGCCTTTCATACCACCTACAAAGAGAGAGAGAATTTCACACAAATGAGATAACACGTCTTCAAACAGATCTCTTCTACCATGAGACTGTGTTCCCTTTAAACAGAAACAGAATAACAGTACCATGATATGGAGACAAATCAAGCACAAAGATGACAGATTTGTCTTAACCTGAACGTACATTTCCTGTTGTTTACATTTTTCTATGAAACTTTACAACTCTATTAGCATTAAATAATTTTATGATAAATAAATCAATGAGAAGAGGATTTCTAAAGTTCTATAATTTGTCAGGTCTTATTTTGTTGTTTACTACGTCTACAGAAAAAAACAACGTTTCTAAAACTAGACAGCAATAAGGATATGAAAGCTAGATGTATGTTTCTACACTTACATGCATATAACTTTACAAATCAGCTATTGAAATGTTCGGGGGCACATCCCCTGGTTTCTATCACACTTCTTGGTTTTCCAGTCTTCTTACTGTCTCCAAATGTTTAGTTTGTAAAAGTCAAATTTGCTTTTAAAGGTAGGTCATCTTTCTAAATTTAAGAAACTGGGATTACAGTTGGAAATTTATTTGAAACAGATCCTCTGGAGAGTTACTTAATGGAAGCTACTGAGCACTTGCTGGTTTTAAAGTTTTCTGAAGTGTTCCTGAGTTTCACTGAGGAATGGAGAGTTGAGATGAACAGTTTAAGTTTATATTAATAACAATTAAACAAGAAAACGTCATAAGGCATTATATTCTCCTAGTTGTAAAATGCTAAGTAAACATCTCTTGAAATAAGCACAAAGTAAGAATTTTCATCCTAGGATAAGCTTCAATATTAATCCTTTTTGTTCTAATCCCCCACAAAACCTGACATTTAAGTGGAAAGGTTGCTGCTAATGTTCACATTCCACTTTTTTTCTAAAATGGCTCATTGGCTTTTAAGTAGTATATTCACATGTGCACAATACACTAAAAATCAAGTCAAACCTGAAAGTTTCTGCAAAGACAAACACAAAAAACAGGCCAAAAGAAATATTTTTTAAATCCAAACACACAATACAACAACAACAAAAAAAAGCGGAAGACAAATTGATATAAAAATCAGTATTTATGTAAAAAAATAATGCATTGCATATTGTAAAAATCAGTCAATAACAGTATTCACCTTCACACAGATTTCTAGATTTTTAGACTTCAAAAGGTTACATAGCAAGGAAAAGAGACCGTAACTACATGTGAAGCAGACCACTTTCTAGTTTCTATCCCAAAAATTTACACCCTGAGCCAGCAGGGAGATCAGGAGCAGAATTCAGAATATAAACTCTGCTTCCAACGGAGTGTGGTTTTCTACGGCTAAAGCATTCATCCAGCTCACACGGATCTGGGAGTCAGAGCCAGCCTGTCTTTGATAAAGAAGCAGCCACAAAAATTAAGCTTCTAAAATGGGGTTGGGATGAAGGTGCAAGTCAGTGAGTGGATCCTCCATGCTCAACACACAGGAACATTTCTGGAGTCCAAAAACTCACTTTACAAAGACTTCATCTCAGTTAGACAGGTTATCCAAGTACAAATATACCTTACAAATACATTTCATACCATGCAATTTTAAATAATATTTTACCGTAACACTAAAACTCAGCCTTTTTCTTCATGTTTTTATCTGAAAAAAGTTCGTATTACATAAACAGATTTTTTTTTCACTAAGGTAACTAAAGAAAGCCTAATCCTTACATGTTGTAAATCACTATCACTCTATTGACAGTAACATGTTCATGTAGTTGAGGGTCTGCCCCGAAACTATTTTAAAGCCATGTTATTAAAGAATATGATAACAGAATATATTCTCTAAGAAACTCCTCTAATACACAGTCTGATGAAGCATCAGAACTCTCATTACAGCTCTTCACTTTTAGGTACTAAATACTCTATAATGATCATCAGGTAATAAACCTTAGTAATAAAATGTAACAGCAACAGCTTTCCACTGTTTTGTTTTGTTTTTTCCTACTTCCAAAATGCCCTATAAAGCTGCAAACCCACATAATTTTAAAAAAGTATTGTAACACACACAACTTCATACTGACTTTTTGCTAAAAAACACCCTTGACTCTGCTATATCTTTTGGCCATGATGGCTTCAACGATCTTGAAACAAATGCTGTGTATTAAAAAGTCTCTGTATGTACAGAGAAAACTAGTATCATATACTAGTTATTCATTTATGAGAAAATCATTTATAGTGTGCAGTTTACACCTAAGATAAGCAAAACAAGATTGTCAAAACAGTACTTCAACATGTAAGAGATGAACATATAAAGGCACATAAAGATTGTCAATGATTATATCACATTTCTTTGAAAATAGAGTATTTTCTGCACTTGTAAACAATTTTGTTTACATAAAGGTTCACACCCTTAAAGTGAGGTTAGTGCTGCTGACTCAGTTATTGCTACATTCACAGTTTAACAGAATTTTAGACAATATATGAGGTACGCTCCCAAATGGAACCATCTTCATTTCTTCCTTGTTCATCTGATCATTAGATAACTGAATTATGCAGACTAAAACTACTGACCACAGAAGCCAGTAACACCCAAACCATCAGATCCAAGATAAACATCATGGATTAAACTTTAAGAAAGCAAAAAGTCACCTTTATAGAAAAAAAAGTTCCTGTTCTTCATTGCATGAATATTTTCTTCATTTTTATGTATGCTAGTAAACTTTTATCTGTGCACATTAGGAGCCGATTCAAGCCATATTTGAATTTTGCACCTTTTGAACAGTGTGTTAATTCGGTCTCTTGGTTTAACAGCTTGGAATAAAAATCACCTTCCTTTCGATCTTCTGGCATACAAGTCTCTTACGCTTTCTGTTAGCTGCTTTATGAACACTTTGTATACCCTTCCACAGTATGTATGCGTGGTTTTCTGTAATTCCAGTTCTAGGGGTTGCAGCAGGGAATGAACCAGATCATCTCCAAATGAATACTGTAACAAGGTTAAGAAAAGAAGATTTAAGGTCAAAATAGAAGAGTGTCATTATTCAGAGTTACTAAAGAGTTTTATAAAAATGCCTTTGAACATTGTATTTGCTTTCTATAGGTTTATTAAATGTTTTCAAGAACTCAAGAGAGCTTCTGAATGCAGACTTTGAAAAACACCTCTAAATTACAGAAATATTCTCCAATGCTTTCAATAAGCCTAGCAAACAAGTTCGGTTAGTTTTGTTTTTTAAAAAAATATAAGCAAATGAGAACATCCCGACAGGCAAGGAGGAATTTTAAAATTACCATATTAAATAAAAAATTTACACATCTAGAATGATTTCTGGTTATCTGTTTGTCGAACAGCAACTTTCTTGAATGACATATAACTTTCAAGGAATGCTTATCAAATTATAATGAAACAACAGTATGAAAAGTGGTACTACTGAAGTTTCATTAAACTGAATGATGGTCAAACATATAGTATGTTTAACACGGGGATGAAATAAAGAAGTCATTAATTCAACAGCACAATATTTTTTATAAACAAATTATAAGCTAAAACTCATTTCAAAGTAACATAATCTTGTTGATCTTATTATCACTGAATCAGCAGTGTTTTACATACTTTCTCTGACATACTCATAAACCAAATGGGATAATAAATTTTAAAAAATTATTTTTTTCTTCTGTTTTTGACAATGCTCAAAGGAAACAAAGGAATTGTATTTTTATTGAAACACATCCACTTGCCCTGCAATGTATTCTCAGACCCCCAAAAGTACTTTTCTTCATTTTTATATCCATATGACAGCATATAATAAAGTACCATTAAAATATACAATTGATTTTTGAAGGTTATACACACACAATAGCCCGCTACATTAAAATGTGCATCAGTGCTAAATTTTACAGCTCTTCAGTGAGTATACTGATGTAGTGATAAATAGTTTATTAGATGACTTATTTGCACAATGAAAAAAGTCACTGTGCCTAGCATTTAAAGGAACAGCAAAATATTAATACACTGAATCTCTAGAAAAGGTCGAAACAGTATAAAAAAAATATTTTCCACAGTCCCAAACTAGCTGCAATTAAATGTTAAAATGTTGCAGTAAATACACACAAACTTTGGGAGAAAGGTTTTTTTCTGCATTTTAAAATATCCAGAAAAATGAAGCTTCTGGTGACCCCAAAATGCTCCAACAAACAGTTTAGTAGATATATTTATTAAAAGAATGAGAACGAAGCCTTTTAAATAGACATTGAAAACTAGAGGCAATGTGTTAAAATCCTAACCAAGACATAGTCTATACCATGTTTCAAAACACGCTTATCACAAAAGGAATATACAGGAATTCTATCCAAGCGTTAAACAAAATTTGGTGAAACTCTTATCATCTAAAAGATACAAATAAAATTACTTTGTGGCAATCAAGGTATCATCAAAACCTACAAAATAGCATGCAGCACTGTAGATAAAAATACATTTAAAAATACTTTGCACAAGCACAATGCTGTAAACACTTACATTTTTTATTGCTTCATAGACAGCCCTAAAAGTTGGTTGTTTATCATCATGGTAAACACCTCTGTTTCCATGAAGAATAAATATACCTTCTTCTTCAGCTTCCTTACAATTGCTTCCATAGATGCAGTGGTCAGGCCGATAATTCCATTGGCAAGGAAAGACATAAAGACTTTCTGTGCAGAAAAATGAGAACTCTGGATTAAACATAAAGTTGTTTCAGGAAATACATTAATTGTCTCTTTTTTTTCCTTAAGGCCGTTTCATAAATTTCTCTACAGTCATTTTGAAACCCAGCAGCTAATTACACTCTAGCAAGCCCCAATGCTGTGTCTCGGAGCAAACACTTTCAGAAAACCAAAGAAGTGAAAAGTCCCTTGAATACTTTCACTCAAGTCTGCTAAAGAGTATTTTCTCAGATTTTTGAACATCATAGAGAAGATCAAGTTTGTCATGTTGGACTTAGAATCAAAGTGGATTTACCTGGATTGTGAAAAAACATGATGTTCAACAGATCCTGATCACCCCACGTTATGTTCAATTTGTACTTCTTCAACAGTGGCATAAGAATTTCTCCCCACTGTAACCGGACTGGAGTCATATCATTCTATTAAACAAAACAAAGCAAAACAACATTCAAGACAATTATTCCTATAAAGAAGAAATGCCTTACAGAATCTCAGTAATTTGCCTTTCCAAGTTACAAATCTCAAAAGTATAGATGATTTCTTCCTTTTAAACAAATGAGCATATCTAAAGAAAATAGTTACGGACATTTCCAATATGCTTTATTTCTCAATTATTACATTATGATAAGGAAAATTAGATGCATCTCCAACTTCTATTTAACTGCCACATCAAATTTTTGTCAAGATTTCCCTCAAACATCTCGAACCGAGAGTTCTAAGAAATAGCAAGGGTTTTTTTTATACAGCAATAGGATATAACACAAAGGCTGGATTTATGTGATACGTGCAAGTGGATGGGCACTATTTAAATATACATTATGCAATTTCTCTGTCTTTATCACGGAGTGATAATATACACAGATTTTAAAGTTAACTTAAAAATTCAAACCAGATCAATATAAAATTAATAATTAAAGAGTTCCAAACACATACAGGTAAAAATATTGGCTACAAAGCAGTGTACAAAAATGCAGAAATCCTTCAAAGTTTTTCAAACAAATTTTCATTGAGTTGAACTGATTTTTTTTAGTTACTGAACTTGAACTTCCACAGCAAAGGCACAACTTTTCACTAGCAAAAGGCAGCATTCCCAAATTCCTGACTTAGCAAAATCCCTTCAAAGGAAGAGGAGTTGTTCTAAGGGTTTGGATGGGGACATGCTACTTGGAATAAACGCACCGACATTGAACTCCGCATTACCAAACGGGTTACCGTCTGCAGTGTAACAGGTTAAATATTCTAAAGCTAACTTCTTATTTCTACACAACATTTAAGCTCAACTAGAACAGATAAGGAACAACACTGCTCACTCTGTACCTCCTACCTCAGTTGGGAGAGTGAGCATGGAATACCAGGAGGTCCTAAAGAGAGAAAATTCCTGAACAAGTTCAGAATCATACCCTTGATTCTTTTTAACCAAGTTGCCAAAAAAAAAACCAAACCAAAAAAACCACCACCAACAATTTAGAACTCCAATATAGTTTGAGATCTGTACACAGAGACACCATATTAAAACACAGAAAATATTACCAAGAGCAATATATTCAGTTTTAGAATTACAGTATCAAAGACTTCCTTCTACAAGCTTTCCACTGACAAACTAGAAAGTGCAAAAATCAGCAGTGAACGTTTTAGTCTTTCCTCAAATCATTTCAGTCATCAAATACGAAGGGCTTTCAGAACCAAAGACTAAAAAAAAAAAATCATAATATCAGATTTCAGACAAGAATTAATACAAAAAAGATCTACAGCAAAACAGAACACTACAGTCCCTTCTGTCCTAAAAAATTTATGGCTATGATTGCTTGCAAGTATTTGATGACAGCAAGCAGAAGAAATCCACAAGAGGATTCTTCTCTAGCAAGAATTATCATCAGGCTCAGTGCAATGTGATTAAACAAAAGAAAACACAGGCTTAACATCAAGCTAAAACCTTCCAAAAAAAAGCAAATTGATCAGACTGAATCACAGTTGGTAAAGATTAGTCCCTCACCTGAACTTTGCCATCCATAGAATATTGACCTACGGTTTAAATTTAGACTCAATGCTAAGAATTAAAAACAGAATTAAATTAGGTCCCTGATACCAGGATAATCATGATAGGAGAATATACAGTAGTAAATAAAGTTTCAGAGAAACCCATAGAAATATTACTTTAAATTGTTCAAGTCATTATTTCATATAATTTTAATTTAATTTGTATAGTTTTAATAGCAGTGAAATCCAGAGTATATCCCAAGGAGATGCAAAGCAAGTAACAGCTTACAGCACATTGCCAGATGTCTGGAAGCAATACTGCTTGACAAATAGTGCTATCAGATTTAGGAATTAGAAACTGTAATATTTCAATAATCTTTGCATAAACATAAAAGAGTTATATACTGATTTATTAATCCTAACATATAATGAAACCGGTGTAGGAATCACAGAGCAAGATAAACTATTTGAATAGTTATACAATCGCCTTCTTTAAATTTCTACCGTAACTCGTAGTGAGGTCAGACAGTGTGAGAAGTAGAATGCTCAAGTTCAATCAAAACTGATGACAGAATTGCTTTTCAAAAGTTACTCCGGTAAACATGAGAAAAATAACTCTATCATAACTTAGAGATTTCCAGAATATAAACCTTCTCTCTAATATTCAGCAAGTTGCAAAGAAGGTTAAAGGTTTAAGAGAAAAAACCCACAATGGTAGTGGTGTTTCTGTGATGCCATCAAGCTGATACAGACAGGATCTTATGAACCCCCAAAATTCCAGGGTTTTTTGAGCGGAAGAAAACGTATAAGAACAAAATATATAAGGACACAAAGATATTCTCCTACATGTGGGTTTTCTGTGTGTTTCTTTTGTTTAGATGCTGTGCTTTATTTAGTTTGGTCATTACTGACTTCTGTCCCAGGATACTTCTGCCTTTCCAAGGCCGAAGTCAGACTTACGAGAGCTGTCACATTTAGCCTGTAGCAATCTAGTATTACTTCTCTCAATTCTAGTAAAAAAAAAAATAAAGTTGAGGAAAAATACTCAAATCATAATAGCAATATCTAAACAAACTGCAGCTATGTCCCACAAAGACGTGACCAGTTTAAATTTCCTCAATGCCAAATAAGAGCAAGCCCTCTTCCTTCTGGTGAAATGACTCTATCCTGTTCTTGCATTACCCATGCCAATATTTACTAGATTTTTTGGGAGCTGATTTACTTCACTTACTCAGCAGAAAGGCTTCTTTTTTCCATTGTTACCACATTTAATTGAATCATAGAAGGGACCAAAAAACACCAGAGGCAGGACAAAGTAAATAAGAAAAGCAGCTGGTAAGAGATGGGAACCTTCCTTTTAGAAGCAATTAGATTTTGCACAGGTTCACCATATTTTTTGGAGCTATAGCCTTAAGCAATCCTGAATGGTTAAAAAAGTGTATAGTGGCTTAGGTCATAGAAATTCTCTGAATATTGATCTCTTTTTGTCTAAACTATACCCATGAACCTCTCCTTTGCACACACTATCTGGAGTTTTGTTTGGCGCTTGTTTGATTTTCTAAGAGCTCATTCCTGTCCATGACTGCCCACATCTCCGGCATCACAACTAATTTTCCTAATAAATCTTATAGAAGTCATTGTTCTCTATTTACGAAGCTTCACTGCTCTAGGACTTTTTGTTAAAACACCACATCTGCTATGTCTCTTTGAGTATAAATGTATCTGCATCTATAGGTATGCAAGTCCAAAAAGAAAGTCACCTGCTATTAGTTCTTCTATCTCCTAAATACTTTGGCATGTTTTACATTCCCGTTTTCTAATTACTGCTTAGCAAAGACAACAGGCAGACACTACCCATCAGAAGTTTCATTACCAATTCTAGTCTTACATCCAGTTATGCACTGTTTAATGACCACACTATATTCAATAACACATATGTGCATGCATATGTATGTATACACGTGTGCATATAGATGTATATATGCAGTGCACGTTTGTACTGTATTTATATACACAGTCTCAAAACACAGACGAATAGAAACAGGAGTGACAACTTCCATTAGGCACCACAGACAGCCAAGTAACTAGGGTGCTTGTTGAAATGAACAGACCTGACAGTCCTGAGAAGGCTGAGGCTTGAATAAATAAATGAATAAAAGACGATTTAATCCTTAAGCAATACATGGAATTACACATTTTCTGCTAGCCAGGTGAGCACACTAACTATTGGCTATAGTCTCCAGTTCTTTTTATCTATTCATCTTCTAGCTCCTCCTGACTCCTATAAATCAAGGCAATAACAGAAGATAGATGCTTAAAGGCCTCAAGCAGCTCAAGCTGTAATTCCGGGCTGAAGAAACTACAATAGACAAAGAACCCAAAGCTTTAAATCCATCGTGTTGGGGGAATATCCCGATTCAAAATTTCCACTGTTTAGACAAGTGCTCTAGCCACTAGATAGTCATTAAAAATATCTACAGGCAGCTTTTTAAAGATATAAAAATTCCTAGAACTTATATACTCCTTGAGGAATGTGTTGAGTCTCCTGAATGAATATAAACAAATTCGGGCCTTCCTATAAGACAATGAAGCATTTTCTAGTTCTACTGTATTTGACTGGAATAGTTAATGGGGCACAACATGGGACAGTACCAGCAAGGTCCAAGAGCATCTGCAGTGTTGCTGGCAAGGGGCATGAGAATAGTCCCTACCCCTGAATTTGTTTTACCTCTCTTCTAAAAGCGTGACATTAGTAGCTTCTTTGCCATCTGCAAACAAAGGAAGCCATACACTCTCTCAGGCCTAACATGTGTAGTCTCAACTATGCTAAACCCTTTTCAAAGTTTTGCTGTGGGGCTTGCAACTTTTCATACTGACCAATCACCCTTTCAAGACATTCAAGGAACCTCAAGATGACAACAAAGTCCCTGCAAGTCTCCACAAACAGCAGAGTTTCTGTAACAGAGCTCGTGCATTTTAAAGTTGGATAAGTACATCAGTCACTGGCAGTACGGCCTAATGCAGAGTCTTAGTTACTTTCTCCAGTGTGATTGGCTCGCTATCTCTATAAATTCAAAGCTTGAACAAATAACAAACATTATGCTTGCCAGGAACATACAAAGACAGAGGCAAAACATCTGGATGCTCAGCTAGATGCTCAGCATTTGTTACAGAGAGACTGAAAGATACTGGGGCAAGGTTTTAGATCAAGAAGGGTACCTAAAGAGGCCATTTAAAATGCTTCAGCTGAACCAGTAAATACATGTATGTCAAAATGCCATGCATCCAAACATTATATCTGTATTTCTTGCTCAAGATAATCAGACTAAGACTCCAGGAAAAACGCACAGAATGGCAAAAGTGGGTGGGGGGAAGCACAGGAATGGAAGGAAAAAGATGAAAATAATGCAAGAAATAAGTTCTCAGGAACCATGTTAAAAGCTGTACACACAAAAGTAAAAAGAAAACACAAAACAGGCATATAGAACAAACCATCTTTTAAAATTTCTTTTTTACTTCTTACTATCAAGCAAGAGTGAAAGAATATTTCTTTACGTGTACCACTGGTCTCGAATGTTTGACAAAGAGCCACAGTGTGCACACAACCGTTCCTGGACAAGTATGAATTCAGAAGAAATATGAAAGCAAGGGCCAGAAGTATATATACATCGGATGTGGAAAGAGAAGTTTGAAGCGACAGTAAAGCCCTGGGAAGGATGTCAAAGAATGATGGCTAATGATTAAGGGCAGAAAATGTTTTATTTCTAACATTTAAAATGACTGAAGTAAAGCAGGGTTAATTGTTGGGTTTTGGGTTGTTGTCAGGTGGGTGGAGAAGGGAGTTATGTTTTTCGGGGGGGGTTGAGCTTTGTTTTTGTTTTGTTTTGGATTGTTGGCTTTTTTTTGTTTTGGTGGGTTTTTAATTTGTTTGTTTGTGGGGTTTTTTGGCTGTTTTTTTTTAATTATTTGGTTTTTGTTAATGAAAGCCATCAAAAGGTGCTTTGAATCATGTGCTTTGCTATTGAGCAGCTTTTCTCTGTTTCTGCCTCCCTTTCTCAAGTGCCCTGTTATAACTCCAAACATTTAGTATACTTGTATAGTACAGGGTAGCTCACTCCAGTCTCAGTTCCTTTCCCTACTTGTATGAATGCTAAGTCTGCAACTCATCAAGCAGACTTGCTTAGTACAGTATGTACTGAACAATTTGAGAAAGAGCATTAAGATCAATGTTTTCACAACAATTCAAGATTATTTTTTTTGTTCTGATTCCCCGTACCAAACATAACACACAATCTTCCTCACCTGTGTTTCAAGCATATAACAAAAAACTTCCTGTCTGTGAAAAAACAGCCATTTCTGATGCTGCACACACTCCTTTAGTAACTACATAACTATTCTGGTGATGAACTCAGCTCTCTACAAGAGCTTCAAAGTAAAGCAAAAGATACTTGAGGTGATCATCACCTGGTTAAAATGTAAAAGATCTAAATTTGGAAACTGTACAGTTAAAGCAGCTTACTAAATGTTTTAGCACCACCTCCTGGCCATACTGCTCCACACATTTTTAAAGTTAGTTTACAGTATGTTAAACCCTTTTCTCTGCTCTCTACTGTGAAGAAATTGATCATAATATCTAGCAACAAATGTAATTTACAGCAAACTGTATCAATTCACAGGATCTCTCAGAACTAAGAAGAATTTAAATGATCAAGCACACTTAAAATTCAGGAATTCCATGTCTTGCAGTGAATCACATTTAAAAAACACAAGTTAGATACCATTTTAAACACAGTATACTTTTAAAGCATTATTCCAATTACAAGAAAATTATTTTGAAAACTACTGTCCCACATGAATTTGAAAGAGGATTAGAATTAAAGGATGTAAAACCACAGAAAATGCAATAAAAGCAACAGACATACCTTGAAATACTTTCTTCTGATACGTGTCATATTCATTAACATGACTCCAGAATTTATTCCAGTGACTCCATAATAGGGATGTCTAGCAAAGCGATTATACCACCCAATACGAGGCTCTTCATGTTCCGGTGCCATTGCAGCAATTTGTGTGGAATTGAACTTTCCCAAAAAAGACCAAATATCATCAACAGGTCTCAAAAACAGGACGTCAGTATCAACATACAGTAGTGAATCCACATTTTTGAGGATTAACTGTGGGGGGGAAGAAGTTTAAAACCAAACTTAAGTTTTATTGAGCTTCTCTTCACAAAAAAGTAGTTGCTGCCATCACACAATGAAGTTTAATACATTTTTGTCACATGCAAATAAATTCATTTTAGACTGACAGTTTGCAGTCAATAAATTCTTCATCGTTCCCTCTTCTCTCATTTTGGAGAATTTTTGTAGGGTGAAACAGAGGTTTTAAATAAAACAGTAATGCAAATGCACTCAGTCTGTATTTTGTACCCTACCCTTTAGGAGTAGGTTGCAGGCCAGATGAAACATTACCATTAACAGGAGTGCCCATCTTCCTCCTGTTCCCTTGCTTTCCTATGTGTCTAATCAAACAAGGGAGAGGGTTTGGGAGCCCTAGAAGAGACAGTATGTGGGTGACAGAATCGTAGAATCATTTAGGTTGGAAAAGACCTTTAAGGTCATTGAGTCCAACCGTAACCTAGCACTGCCAAGCCCACCACTGAACCATGTCCCTAAGCACCACATCTACACATCTTTCAAATATCTCCAGGGATGGTGATTGCCACTGCTATAAATCACCAAGTCTGAAGTATCATTTCCGAAGATCAGCAAAGAAAAGGCTGCACAGAGCACTGGCAATGACAGCCCACTTCTTGTTTCATTTTCTCTAACTCTTCTCAGACCTGCACATGCAGGAAACTTTCTAAGTAAATGAGCAGATGAGGTGTGATAAATCCTTCTTACCTCTGAGAGGATGACATGACCTACACCACTAATTGAGGACACTGTGTCATAATGGAGCAAATGGGAAAAGGACTTTTATTCCCTAGTGTATTACTGCCCCAGAAGGTTAAAGTCTGGGGTTTTTTTAGGATGTCATAAAAGTAATTTTTAGGAGTAATAGTTTTTTATTTAAAACTAAGCAGAAATTAGATTAGCAGGGATACCTTGACGTTTTGTAAACAGATTGCTGTATTGTCCTATTACAGAATAACTTACTGGCAAGAATAGCCTTTGTGAAGCACATGGTTTAAACAGTTTCTTCCATTCTGCTGCACTCTCAGTTGGAAATGTTATTGGATATAATGTGTAATTAACTTTTTCTTCACTAGTGAAGCCATCAAGCTATACAGAAAGAAGAGATCACATTAATTACTTCAGTTCAATTCTGTTACAAAAAATAAATTAATCCCTCATTCAAATTGATAATTGAACACAACTGCAACGCCTCTGTTCCATAACAGAAATGCTTTCTGAACTACAAAAATCTGTCAAATATTCCAAATATTTGAACAAAAACTGGCACCTGAAGGCCACTATAAAAAAAACACATCATAATAGAACATGTACAAAAGAACAAGTAAAATACATTAATATTTACAAAAAGTAGATACATCAGATAAAACCTCTTGCGCTCTTAACTAGTTTCCACAGGAGAAATATCAAGGAAGTCTTCCTCAATTTAAAATAACTTTACCCAATTTTGCCATCGTTACTGTTCACATGACATTAGTGTATGCTATTAATATGTATAACATACTAATATCATAGTTAGCATGATATTTTAAGAAAAAAAATAGTAAAATCCTCCACAGCTATATACTAGTCAGCTTCTAATATTGCCACTTCAGTCACGATGTTATATTCATTAACTGGATGTGGCTAAAATTAGACACAACCATATCTACCATTTTCAAAGACCGACATTTCACTTTACTTAGAAAATGCAAAGCTGACTTGTTTACTGTAAGCACAGAGGCAAAAAAGGATAGATCTCTATTTTCTCTTGTAAAGACTTTAAATAAGCTCACACAAGATAAAAGGTTTGTATTCAGAACATTAGGTTTGTATTTAACAGATTCAAAGTGACAAATCAGAAAATACTTACTATGTTTTTGAAACTCTCATGCAACTGGTCCTCAGCAAAAATATGAAACTGGAGAGGTTTGATGCTGAAAATAATGGCTGATCTCAACATAGTAACAGTCTCCTCCAGTCTTTCACCACAGGCAACCACTGCTAGATGCATTTTCTCAGAAGGATGTGTTTTCATATAATTGTATCTAATACAAAAAACATTTTTTCATTTGACATTATTCCTAGCAGAGGCTTAAAGAAAATCTCTACTGTTTATAGCAGCATGTAATTTAACAGAATATCCTTTATCTTATTTAAACCAGCAAAGGATAACTCAAATAGAACATACAAACCTACAGCATTACACCTGGTACATAGACTTATATTTAACTTGAAATATTCTCATATTCACTCCCACCATCCCAGCCCATCAGGGAGAAACATGGTACGCAAGAGCTATACAGAAACTAAACAAACAAATCTTTATTTTCTTAGTAATTTTGCTGTCTACAACTAGCAAGGAATCCCATCAAAATAGCCATAGTAAAAGAAAGGTCACATGAAGTTACACCGAAATGTGAAAGGCTGACAGCACATTAAGTCTCTGCAGGAGTTCATTTTCCCCTCTTTCCCTAGACTCGATACAGAGACAGGTAAACACGACAAATATAGCAGAATTCAACTCAACAACAAAAGTGAGATAAACCCTACTTTTAAGAAGCTCTGTTAAGAACATGTTTGAGTGATCTAGGCATTTTGTGCATTTTCTGCTCCAGTAAGTCCCTTTGTCAAACCCATGCTTCAGGGCTTCTCCTAACCATCGGAAAACAACGCAAAAAGCTTTCTCCCCCCGCCATCCTGCAGGAGTACAACCTGGGTTGGAAGGGGAGGAAACTAATGGCTGAAATGACCTTGTGGGATGTCCTGGTGCTCCCAGTGGTTCTGGAGAATCTCTCTGGTACACTGACCACATGCACTGCCCATGTCCTTGGGGCTAAAGCACTGCAAGGTGGTCTCCCTGAAGACATACGCCCAACAGTTATGGAGAGAAATGCCTGGTATTTATTAAAGTGGGTACATTTAAAAGTTATTTCATTCTTTTAATACAATAGGTTAAAATTGCCATCAGGTAGATACCATTAGCTTGGTGGCAAACACATACTAAACCTAAAACCATGTTCTCCTGGATTTCATATATTTAATTGGGCAGAAAAGCTTTCAAACGTTTCAAATGTGTCAGCTCAAAGCCATTCTTCAAGACAATAGTCTGTGCTTGAGCTATTTGCATGGACTACAGGGGGGAGCTAATAGAACTAACGGCATCTGAAGGTTTAAATTACAAGTTCAATTCCAAGATATGCAGACAAAAATTTTCTGAAGTTAGAAAAGTCTTTCCCAAACTAGCAACAGTAGAGAAATGCTTGGCAAACGTACCAGCCCCTCTTCAAAACTTGCCAAAGAGAGAGACACTTCAAAACAGAGATTAACAAATGTGATTCTTAGCACATAATCTCTACCCAATTTATGTAACTAAAACACATTTAGATGCATACAAGTTTTCCTTTAAATTGACAAAAATACTATGCAAATATGCCTTTTATTTCTTTAAAGCATGGAAGAGCAACACACATTATTTTGAGTTCCATGAGGCAAAATATAAGCGAAGATATCACTGTAAAACTGCTGAAGTTTAATGCCATAAATAATGGCTGCATTTAAAAAACATTCTGAGTTTCAGAAGAGTTTAATGCCCTGGAACTAAATAACTTCAGCATCCCAAGGGATTTAAGATTAATAAAATTTTCATTACAACATGCAGTTAGTCTTAAGGTTTGGGACATTATTAAAAATCACATGGAAGAAAGACCACGTAGGTAGGATTCAGATGTAAAATAGGTCACCTAAACACCTAAATGAAGCTGCTGACATATGGGATTGTGTACAAAGTCCCACTAAAGCAAATGGAGATCTAGTGAGCAGGATATAGAGCACAGACAGCAATTCATCTTATTTCAAAGTAAATACCTAAGGCTTGATTCAATTTTTTAACGTAGGTATAGTGCCATTTAATAAGCTCTGGAATATCCCACCTGACCTTCAGATGCCAGTCCAAAAGGATTGTGTGTCTCAAAGATCATGTTGTATCTACTGGTCCTAAGGAGAGGTCTAGGATACCCAAGTGCTTCTCAATTAACACCAGCCTTTTACTTCTCAGCAACTTAATGGCTAGTCACCTGGATCATTCTCTACGCTTTTTCCATTTTAATGACCGCTTAAGACCTACTTGTCATAGATACCTATACGCAGATGTCTATATTCAGCGGATTTAATCCATAGACTGAAAACTCTCAGCAAAACCTGAAAAATCAGTTCAGGTTAACGTGAAAAAAAAAATAAATAGAATGTCTAAATGTAACAAAGGCAACCCCATTCAGACCTTTATACATAAAGCTAATTTAAACCTTACACCATGTAGTATGTAGCTAATGTAAAAAACACAAAGCAAGCTGAATGTGATGAGGGTAGCTGAAGCCCACAAGTAAGTATGCTGCTGCAGTCTGAACCAGCTGCAAGCAGCAGATTAGCCTCATCACTAATCCACTGAAAAGAGAATTACAAGAATTAAGCCCTGAAGTCATGAGAGCCTAGAGTGACATTGCAAGGTCATGTGATAAATAAGGGCACAACCTACTCAAACTGCACAGCTGAAAGCCAAGTTCCTGAACCACATGTAACACATGGCTTTCCATGAATAAAGTATGATGAAAAATATGCCAAAGCCACTCTAAAATGCATTGAGATTGAAAGCCTGTATTTTATTATTTCTACATCTACTGACATCTGTGAATAAAATAACATTTCAAGTCACACAACAAAAAACAGACCAATTATAATACAGTTCCAGCCACTTTGTTCATGCAATGTGTTCTATGAGTTTCTGATTTCACTAGTTCAATTTTTGAAACCTGAACTTAAAAATAATTTTTTGAAAAGGCAAAAAAATACTTAGAAAAAGCTAATAACAACTGAATTTCAACTTGCACAATATGGGGAACAGCTGGAGTCAGATCTGTAAGTCCACAGCACAAAGCTTTATCCCCAAAGCAGATGGAGCAAGAAGCCATCGGAAAGAACAGGCCACCATTCCCTCTGGGGAATACCCACTAAGAAGGGATGAGACATATTAAGTCTCAGAGACATATTACGGCAGGAGAAGTTATGAGACTCCAGAATTGTGTTTCTTACTCGAGACTCCATGAAGAGACACCCTTAAGTGATTATAAGCTGCAAGTGACTTCCCTGCATATAGACCACCAGCAATCACAGCCTCCTTTTAATAATCAGGCCTCAGTTCTGCTCCTCTCCCTCCATACACATCTGTGTCCACTCCCGGAGGGAAATCATTGCCCCACCTTCATTCAGGGGCACTGACTACTGACCTCTTGTGCTAATCCTCCACTGCCAGCACCTTTCGTCACTTTTTCCTCCTCCTCCCACTAGAAGCAGCATAGAGTTTCTGTTGTACAGCAGAACTTGCCAGACTGAGCTCTCCAGTCTTACCTTCAATATTAACATGCTCCATGCACAGAGCCAGTTATCCATGCCATGACTCATCTCAGTCCCTTCTCCAATCATGTAGATACAGTCTTGGGTCCTTCTCCTAATTCCTTTTGAAATTATCTGCCCTCAACTGCTCCCTTCTTTACTTCTCTTTCCCAAATTTTCCTCTGTAACCCTTTTCCCTGACTTTCCCCCATTGCTCTCCACTGCAGTTAGTCGTGCAAATACCTCATCAGAAGACAGGGACAGGAAAACCTTGTTCATTTAGACAACCCTGAATCTAGTATGACCTAATGACACAAGTTTTTTAGCAATACAGATTTTTTTGTAGCAGCTCTGTAGCTGAGATAAGCATGAGCAAAATAAAAAGTATTTTACAAGAACTATAATTTGTCTGAACCTGAGAAAGTTTGATATCAGAGTATCACACTGTGGCATCAGAGCAATACCCTATTGAATTTCAAATCCAGGTTCTCAAAATGTTAAGACATTTTCAAAAGTGAGGAGATATTTAAAAAAAAAAAAGTTCAAACAAAACATGGAAAATATGAACGCAGATTTTTGTATGTAAGTTTCTAACTAATAGTAGCTTGATGTTTGGATGTGGGACAACCTAGTGGAGAAGCTGGAAAAAGAAAAATAGAGTGAAATACAGTGTATTTTAGTAAGGCTTTTAGACAGACTAATAAGGAAAACTTGAGAGTCCTAATTTCTAAAGAGAAAAAAAATGTCCAATAATGTGGTAGCCCTAGCTCCTGTAGGGGGGAAAAAATCCTCTGGTAATTAAATTGGAAGAGTGAAGAATACACTTGTAGTCCACTAGAAGAGACTGAGCAGGAAGCTGTGACAGGATTTGAGTGTTAAGAGACAAATAAGAGAACTTCATTTGTCTGTGGATACTAATTACACATGAGAGCACTCGGGACACACAACCCTGGCTGTACATACAGACTGGGGGATGAGATGCTGTAAAGCAGCTCTGCAGAGAGGGATCTGGGGGTTCTGGTCAACGGCAAGTTGAACATGAGCCAACAGCGTGCCCTGGAAGTCAAGAGGGCAACCGTGTCCTGGGTGCATCCAGCACAGCATTGCCAGCCGGGCAAGGAGGTGATTGTCCCGCTCTGCTCTGCACCTGGAGCACTGTGTGCGGTTCTGTGCACCACAGGATAAAAAGGATATGAAGCTACCAGAGAGTGTCCAGAGGAGGGCTATGAAGTTGGTGAAGGGTTTGGAGTGGAAGCCGTATGAGGAGCAGCTAAAGTCACTTGGTTTGTTCAGCCTGGAGAAAAGGAGACTGAGGGGAGACCTCACTGCGGTCTACGGCTTGCTCACAAGGGGAGCAGGAGGGGCAGACGCTGATCTCTTCTCTTTAGTGAAGAATGACAGAACCCGAGGGAATGTCAGGAAGATGTGCCAGAGGAGGTTTAGGTTGGACATTAGGAAAAGGTTCTTCACTGGAACAGGCTCCCCAGGGAGGTGTCACAGCCCCAAGCCTGACAGTGTTCAAGAGGAGACTGGACAAGCCCTCAGACACATGGTGTGAACTGTGGGGTTGTCACATGCAGGGACAGGAGTTGGACTCGATGATCCTTGTGAGTGCCTTCCAACTCACGACATTCTATAATTCTGTGATTCATTCTATGATTCTATGAGTGGTAGGGACAGTAAAAACAAATGAAATAAATCACTTGATTGAGAGCATCACACATACTCCATGAGCTTAGAAAACACATTAAAACTGTGAGAGCAAAAACATACTTTAAAACACTATGCTTGTCATCAGCATAAGGCCAGGTACAAGCCTTTCCTTGAAGTATTTCTGCATTGAAGTATAGACCTTCATTCCATACTGATTAATTCTGCTGTGGGTTAATAACCTCTGATGAAAGAACATAGTTCAATATGTTCAGTGAATCTGCTACAACAAGATTTTCCAGAGCCTGTCTGTCAAGACACTGCCTTGTTTTTAAAGATTTATACCATGATGCCCTGTATATTAAATTAGCATTTCTAGGTCAACTAAAATTATGAATAGCTTGCTAGTAAGCTACAGAGGTATGCTTTGATGGGTTGTACACTTCTAGAACCTTCGCTGCATACCAACTGAACTTCTTGAAAAAAACCCAAATGGTATTGTCGCTAAAATATTCACCAGCTCCATGAAGATCTTAGCTCTGCCATCTAGACTTCGTACTGCAGTGAGGAGTCTCCCGCATACATTGAAGGTAGGGTTCTCCTACTCTTATTCTTACCTAACAAATTAAGAGCATGGGTGAGAGGGTACAAAACTCTCAGGAACACCCAGACAGACATAAGGAATCCTGTTTATAAAGTCCATATAATTGTGATCATCAAGCTTGTTCCCAATCCTAGTTTGCTCTACTGAGGCCACAGTAAAACAGCTTCTCCTGCCACCTTCCAAGCTGCAAACCTTCCAGAGCAGCAGCAGTGTTACAGCATCTAGTGCGACCTGGTAACATTCAAAGAGCTGTCATTGTGACCAAGGGTAATTTTATTTTTCTCCTTTTTTTAAAGCACATTCAAGTATAGTTGTACTTATTACAGAAAGCCACAAAGGAACAACAGTCTGTGTTACAAACTTTGTGGGCTAGATTTCCTGTTTCCCATCCACTGGACGCACTACTAAGGACGTGCTTAGGGATCATCAGGAAGCCCCTTCCCCACCTTCACTGGCAATCAAGCTGTCCCCTCCTGTTCTCTTAACATGGCTGTGGAAGCCAAGGAAGGAAAGATCAGCATCCAGGTACTGAAAGCAGAGTGGTATGAATAACTGAAGCAATAAATTCACCTCAGTTGTCCTTTCAAATCTTATTCTGGCCCAATGAGGAGTTACCATTTTTAATATAATTGCATGAGTTTCGAACAATGTAAACATATTTGTCATTTTCCAAGAACATTGCCATCATCTTAACTTACACCACTAGTTTTTATGTACAATCACCACCTTATTACATAATGGATGTAAGAATTATTTTGTAGGTTACAAAAAAACAATTTGAAAAATTATTCTACATCAAAACAAGTTTTCCTACAGTGGTTCTGACAGAGCTACAGCCTTGTTTTTCTTTGCTCTTTCTCCATGTGGTCTGTAATGCACACAATATTCAGCTTCCTATGCAAGGGTCCTTAATAACGTCTCTCAGTCCCTCCACAACATCATTAAACTAACTTTCCTTGATATTATAACCAAATGGACTAGGTTGTCATGTTCAGCCATGTTAAAGTTGTTTACAATCGCAAAAAGAACAAACAGAAGCCTATTGCAAATATGTTTTCTTCTTCACTACAAAAACCTAACTGCCTTATCAGTGCAAATATTTTACCCATAAAAGTTTTCTGACAATTAGCATAGAATAGTCAGGGAAAATATTTTCAACTAATCAACCTGTATTATTTCAAACCCGGCACCATGATATACCTCAGAAAAACAAACGGTAGATATGTGAATACAATACAGGTGGCTTAATTATCACATCCTTTTTTCTTCTAATGCTTTGTTTGATCTAAATCGATCATTAAGAAGCCGAATGTAGCAGCCTTCAGTCACCAGAAAAACAAACAAACAAAAAAGGCAGAGTGAGAAGGCAACAAAGCCCATGCTGATTAAAATGTAACTGTTAAATCACTCCTACACTTATTAGAAGAGGGATCAAGGTAACTACAGAAATTATCTGGATTTGAAAGGGATGAAAATTCTAGTTTTTACTGAGCTTTTAAATTTTCTACTACTGCACTGAATTAGAAATAGGTCACAATCAGAGTCTTGTTAAAGTATGCTAATGATACCAGTGCATATGATGTCCATATGTCATTTATTCAACTACAAACTCCATTAATATATTAGGTTTGAAGTTACAACATATTAGTTACTTAAAAATCTACTAAAAAGTCTGAAGACCCATCCTCCAATGAACTAGCTAGTCTAGAGAAGCCCTGTTTTTCAGTACTGTCACAATTCATCTCAATATATCCACACCACTAGGATACACATAATCTAGATCATGTGAAACCTACGCCTCATGTTATCTGAATCATCATTTTTTAAATTTTTAATAAATTCTATACTACTATATGTAAAAGTTATCTCATGCTTCCTCTGTCACTGCAAAAGCTAACAAGAAATAGTCTGTACCAAAAGCATAAGACAAGACATTCTGTCTTAACAATGTTGATAATCATAATGCTGATATAAAGCATGGGGGCAGAATAGCTTAAAAATCCTTCCCACACAGAGCACAAGCAATAGATCTTTCACTGATTAACTTACAGAGACATTATCCTTATTACGCATTATTAGAATCAGCAACTGCTCAGGGCTCATCTATTTCAAATGATGTTGAATTAAACACAGCATGAGTCATACTGAAGTCTACATATACACCTCTCTCATAAAAATTTTCCAGATTCCTCTATAGGTCTCCAACTCTTCTATTATATTAACTTGAGTCTTACAAATCTGCAGATCATTACTTGCCACTTCACACTTTATACACTTAGAGCTACTTGGAAGAAATGACGTAGCAAGCTGCATTTCAAAAATGTCTATTCCACGTTCTTTCTCTCATGGATAAACAAATCCCTGTGGTGCTGATACCCAGGAGAAAACAAAATAAAACCAAACCTCCCACCCAAACCCAACTAGAATCTCAAGTTAAAATCAGAGATAAAGCTAAGTTTTTTCAAAGAAGACTTAAGAATCCAAACACTGAAGGACTACCTTCCAATGTTTGGAAAAGTTCAATGGTAAAGGGAAAGGAGACATTCTAACATTGAGATAAATTTTACTAACCTATTAATACTATTGGCAAAGAAATTCTAGCTATATGATCTGCTCCTCTGTGCAAACTCATTTGGCTAGTTTATTGAAACAAAAAGAAGAGAACACCAGAATCTCCATTCACAAACTCATTTATGACCTGGATAAATAGCGGTGTTCTCTTTTAATAGATTAAACCAGGCCAAATAGAAGATTCAGGGTACGTGTTAGCACAGCTGAATGACCAGACTCTGCCGTTGCTATTAAAAGCAAACTCATTGTAATTCTCACTGTTTTGTTGGCACGTCTACAGGCCGTGGAGTTAGCTATCCTAAGACTGCAATTACATATGTGACTCTTAGGCTTTTCTCATATCCCTCTCCCAGTCTCTTCAGAGACCAGCTTTGTTCCGCATCTCACTACAACAACTGCACCTAACAAGAACATGAACACTTACTCAACCCAGGATCAAATTATTTGGAATAAGACACTATGGTAGAAGTCTCACTCATTCTATTTCAAAATATACCAAATTTAAAACCACAACATTGCCTCTTTACAGAAAAAGCTTTCAAGAAGATTCATCTTCATGAAGAATCTTGAATTGGCCCTATAAATACTATCTCAGAAAACAAGGATTTTAGACTTCATTTGCTGTGGTTAATAAACCTGCATGGAATTAACTTCATTTCACTTCCTCCAAAAGTCCGACTGCAAACTTGAGAACAACTACTAAGTATTAGTTTGGAAGCATAAGATAATATCAGAAGTCTACACCCTTCAACTTCTCAACTAGTAAAATGCAAGTATTTTGAGACTTGAACAAAATTATAACTCCTATCCAAAGCTGAAACTGAACTGCAACCATCTTCTGTGTTATTCCAGCACATCCAAGGAAATGAGGCTCAGGCAGCACGTTCAGACGCTGAGCCATTGTAATTGCTTGCTGCCATCCACAGAGGGTGCACTTTCTCCTCCTCTCTGCCACCTTCCCTGTGTCTTCTCTTAGAGAAATTCAGTGCACCCCTCTGAAACCAACAGAACTTTAAACAGAACAAGAAATAATTAAAGTCCGGGAGAGACAAGGAGGCCACCTCTGAAGTCAGAGCACCTCACTGAGGAATTCAACAAGCACCACAGTTAGCACAACATATGGGGATTATTTTTAAAGTAATATATTGATAAAATAATGAAACTCAATCTAAAATTATTAATCTGAACAACACATCTCCTTCACACATTCAAGCAGCTTTTTTTCTTCCAGTGTCAAATTGTATAAACATGAGATCTTGCAAATAGTAGTGGTTCGCCATGACAATTGTCTCACCATGACAGAAACCGCGCTTGCCCAGTAATGCCATAATCAATGCACACTTCAACAGACTTGTCTTCACAGCCACACACAGCATTCTTAATGGAATCATACAAGTTATAGATTAAGGTACACACAAATGAACTGCATGTGGTTTGTCTGCTTTCGGTTCCAAGTTCATACTTACTTTAATCCTGGCGGAATATCCAGAAACGAAGTTTTCTGCTATTTTAGTGCATCACATTGTGTTGTGAGGAGTTCATGGACATCATTATGGGCAATGGGGTCAAAAGACAGGGAGACACTCTCCTCTTCCAGCACCATGTTAACTGTTAGACTGGCTCAGATGTCCATGGATGAATAAGCTTACAACCATGTGCTGTCCCTCCACTAAGCACAGTCTAAGCCCCTATATCCTCTACCATAACATTACTGACATTTAGTTTACCCTTGTGTGCTAAACTCCATAAAGCTAAACTTCCACAAGAAAAAAAGAAAAAAGTGCATTGAGTCCATTCAGACAGCTAAATCTGACAAAGGGAATATCAGGTGAATCTCTGTGCCAAGGGGATGACACACTGGCTAGCAAGGGCAGGGAGGAAGACGCAGCAGTCCCAAATTACAGGTACAGTTCACCAGACTAAAAATCAATCTAAGCCACCTCTCCAAGTAACTTCTTGGCAACTGATGAGCTTAAAAAGCACTGACAACCCACAGGCAGAGAGGAACAAAGTACAGATTTAGTCTTTCCCACAATCATAACAATGTATTTTTCAAATATAGTAAGTCTTGTGAAGCTAAACTTTTTTTTCTTTGCTTCCCTAGAAATATTCAAGCTTCTGACTAAGATGAAGAGAGAACCATATCAAAGGATGATCAGTAAAATTTTGTAAGTTAAGTTTTCCTATGTTTAACTTAAATTATATACTGAAGAGAACTATGCAGGTTAGAGAACATTATCTGTCAAGTAGCTCAAGGCTACTTCCATTTCTTTTCAAGCTGCTTCTGTAATCTGACAGCCTAAAGCATCTGAACAACCACATCAAAACATTTAAAGTTATTGTTAAAGCTGCAACTTTAAGGACACAACCTGTGCTTTAACACACTGTATCTTCAAACACATTCTAAAATGGTTGTTTCAGTGCTTTTGGATGAAGTATCCTCCTCAAATTCCATAAAACATGTAACTTGATCTAAAAAAATTCCAAACTTAACTACTAAGTGTATCTGCCAGTTTTTATTACAAGTTACATCATGGGTATTACTGTGCAGCAAGTTTCAGTTATCAAGAATAATTAATTAATCAGTAACTCTTCATTCTATATTCAGATAGACTTTTACCAATGTTAGCAAATCCCTATTTCATGAAGCAACATAACTGAAAATATCTAATCTTTGCAATAACATTTGAGTCTACAATTTTTAAAATGTAATAGAACAGTAGTAAAAAGCCCAGCTAAAGGCAACCATATTATAAGCAGGTGAAATGCATATGAAGCAATCCAAACATTTTGCTTTGCCACCTTCCCAAATAGCAAGAAATTCTTATCAGCTACACCTGTCTGCAATCAAATAATAAAGTACCGTTTAATAATAGATCCTACCTAAAAGCAGCTTCCCAAAAGCAGTTCTTTCCACAAACATCAGAGGGCAGCATCCAATAGGAATTCCAGAAAGACAGAGACACATTCTTACACCTAACAGGATAAGACAAAAATAACCTATATAAATGTTACTGATTTTATGGCAAAGTTAAATGGATTAGTCTCTAGCTCAAACATACTTGTACGGTTAATTACTCGGCAGAAGACTGGCCATGTGATGGAACTTGGATAATAGAAAAGAGGGGGTACTAGGCGCTAACCAGGAGGAATCTTTATAGAGAAGATTGGTCCACACCCTCTAGCCTTTCCACTCCATATATTTTCAGAGGGAGAAAAACAGAGGGCTGGAATTCTGTGTTCTTGTCTTAGTGTAAGTCCTTTGGTAATAGAGTGAATGGCAACACTTAACTGCTGAAGAAAATCAATCTTTGCAATACTTTTTTCTACTTCGAGCAGCGGAGCAAGTAGAACATTTCACTTTCAAAGTTACATTTTCCATTTAAACACAGTCCCTATTCATCTATGATTCTACTCGGTACAAACCTGCAAAGCCAATTTTTAACAAAAAACAGGGCTTTTCAGCACCAACAAATTCCACTGTTTCACAACATAAGGTTAATGCAATACAGAAATAATTACCGTATCTGGCAAGTTTTCCTTCTCCATACTAATGAGAAGACTAATAATTCATTGACTTGTGCTACACTAACAACTAAAAAAAAAACAGGTTTTACTAGTCCACCACTACATTTTATGCAACAGCAATACAGGAAATATTTTTAAATAGCAATTGAAGTGTATTTTCAAAGGTTCTGGTGAGGAAATCAACACCAAGGTTTAAAATCCTAAATGAGCAAGCAGATTATTGCAAAGGAAAGTGCATACTCTTAAAGGATTTCCTATGCTCCCTCTTTCTGCCCCAATGACACAATGCCAATAGCATTCAATCTCCTTTGAAAGTTGGTATCTGCAAATGAAAGCTGTGCAAGAAAACCCACACAAAAGCTTGATGACAAAAAGGTAGTTAAGGACCACAGCTCAGAACTCTACTGGAAGTTGGCTTTGCAAGTTTGAAATGAATCAGCATTGTCTTGGTAGGGTTATTTGGTATCTGTAAAGGCCAATGTTCTGCAAATACCAGATTTAATAAACATAGCATAAAAAATGACAAGCTGCATAACTTGTTCTTTTTTCAAGACTTGAGAAAAATGACCTGATAATCATGTTGTTCCACAAAGCCTCATTAAGTGCTGAGGGGGTGGAGCAGTTCTTTGGTGGAGATCACAGGAAATCTTCGTATCCTGCAGATACATGTGTTTGCAAGAATTAGTCAAGTAAATCTATCTCAGGACTTAAAAATGGTCTCCGCAAATAAAAATCCAGGTACAAAAAAGAATAATGTATATTGTGACTGGGATATCTGCTCTCCTCTGGAGAAAATAAATGGTATAAAACCACAAGTTCTCTCTGCCAGATTCTTTCTTACATTAATCTTTGTGGCTTTTGAAGTTTCTTAAAAACTTCAAGGCACATTAAGACTTTGTGCTTATCTGAAGAACAATCTTTATGATCTGCACCGTGTACCTTTTTGAAGTAACCGTCTCTCATTACTTTTAGGATAAATTAATAGACTATCTTTCAAAACCAGTTTTCTGGTCTGGAAGATTATTATCTTATTATTATTACAGGGGGTTCCTCTTCCAGCTGTCAAGCTGTGTTTTTCTTAGCTGCCTTGAGCTACTATCCTACCCAGACTATCAAGGCAAGCTCAAATTAATGCCCCAGTCATTCCTCCGACACATCAGGCCTTTCCAACATGCCATTCAGCACAATGACAAGGTTGTCAGCCACAGATTTGATTAATAAATTCCATGTTCGAAACAAAAATGTTACTAGGATACATATGAATGTAATTTACCTAATGCAAGACTAGGACTATTCCCCGGCCAATAGAAGTCTCAGCTGACCATATGCTACCATATTGCATTAATCTTTTGCATACAAAAGATTAAGAGACTGGAATAATCAGACAGCATTTTCTTCTTGTTATTCACAGTTATTCAAAAAGCCACTTGTGAAGATTTTTTTTTTTTAGCTGAAATAAAACTTGAGAAAAGCTTAGACTACAAATGAGTGACATAAGTGCTTTACAAAGCTAGGGAGATGCACTGTATCTGTTCATCAAACAGGTACAGTCACTGTTACTTGAGAGAGGTTACTAGTCAGACAGGAATAGTCACCTTCGGCATTAGGGAGGGATATTTTGCTCACATCTATTATAGGTTACGCGATTAAAAGCCAGTCTCCACAAACAGAAAGCAGAAACTAATATAAGTGTGAAGGAAACCCACCACTCTAACCCAGGCATATGGAGCACCCTGGTCCAGCCCCAATGCAGGAAGCAGTCAGCCCATGGGCCAGGCAGAAGATCCACCAGATAAGACAACAAGAGAGGCTCTCCAGACCACCCTACCAACTGCCTACAGGGCTGTGGGTCTCCTTGTGGACTGGGGAGGAATGAGAACGCAAAAACAAAAACTGAGAGAAGATAAAGAGGGTTCAGTCACATGTAAAACAGGTTGCCAATCAGTATGATTGGCCATGTTGTGTGCCTCATCACCAGCCTCCTTATTTAACTCAATTTCTACTTTCCTGGGTGAAAGGGGGCTCCATTCCGTGTGCACATGCATGCACAGAGGTCTAAGTGCCAGCAAATGAAAAGGTGGCCACAGATCATAGGGGCCCATGAGTCCGCAATGCCAGAAACTGGAGAGAAGTGTGCACATAGCACGTGGGTGTGCATGTTGGTGCACATAACTACTAGCAAGTATCAAGCCAGACTAGCCCACAAGCAGAGCAAGAGGCTCGGGAAACAGGTATCAGGCCATAAGGCTGGGCCAGGCTCTGCAGAGATCAGAGGGTCTGAGCTACTGCAAGAACCTCTCACTTCACCTAGCCACAAGAGACTAGGGTCTGAGGGATGGCTGCTGGAAGGACCAGAAGGTCCAGGCCAGCCACCAGATAGGCCCTGGGGTTTGAGGGTTAGCTAATGTTAAGGCCACAGGTCTGGACCAGCTATCCAAAAGACCCATTTGCATGAGGCAATCCTCATGGCCAGCTGCCACAAGGCTAAGGCCAGTAACTGGAAAGATCCATACTGTGTGCATCTGTGCACCTGTGTGTGTCTAGGAGAGTTCCAAGTACCAGCAACTGAACCGGGGCTGCAAGCCTCATGGGTTTGCAAAACGAGGCCAGAGGATCAGGAGCCAGTCATAGATAGACTGAGTGTCTAAGGTCAGCTACTGGAGGGATCCACACGGCATACTTCAATATATGTTTCACTAAAAGCATTTCTAAAAGCCTTTCACTCTTATCAGCCAGAGAGGGAAAAGAATCAGGCTGCTTGCGTTGTCTGTGGCTGTGCAAGCACTGTTTTCTCTGCACTGATCTCTGTGGCCAGCCATGTATGTGTGCACCGCGGGCGTATGTGCCCATTGGGAATAAACGGTCAGCTTTGCTGCTGGTTGTATGAGGGACACGGAGCTACAGCAGCCTCACTTCCATCATACTACTCGGTTGGACAACTGTCAAAAATATAAAAACAAAGCAATATAAAGTTTTTAAAAAATCATTGGTATCATAAATAAGCATTCTCAAAGGTCTGTTTGCCAATTCAAAGTATCTCCCCCTTAGGCAGTCATTTCATAATTATCTTTATAAGGTAATTTAGCTTCAACACCACTAGATAGTAAAAATTTCAGCCTTGCAGACATGGCAAAGGTGTCTATATTATTACCTGAATCCTTTTCAGAATTTAAGGACAATTTTAAATTTGTGTGCAAAACACAGAGCAATGCACAAGTTGCATTGACAAAGACTGAGGCTCTGTGCTCACCCAAGTCAACTTTTAAGCATAACAAATCCCCCAACAGCCAGTGGTTAAGAAAAAAAAAAAATTCTTGTTAAGCACACTGGTGGGTTTACTGTTAATGGAGATCACAGCTTTCAAGTATACTTTTCAGTCCATGTGGCATCTTTTATACTACTGTACCTTCACAGCAAATATTACGTCCAAATGGTCATGGTTGCAGTTAACTAGCTTGAGTCATGACAACTGCCTTCCTGTAGGTATTGCATTAAGTCCTAAAGTCTAATCAACTGCAAGAATCAACTAATGGAGCCAGACTGGTGTCTCCTACAGTGTAACCCATTACACGCAGCAAAACAGGAATGATGCATTTCTTTAGTTCCTTCCTTTTCAGAATCACAGCAGTAAAAATTTAGGAAGATAAGAGATGCTAAATTTGACTCTCAAGTGCACTGGGAATTTCTGATTCCTCTGAATACCTTTTCCTGAACATCTCCAGCAATACCACAAATTTGTTTTGAAATATTTTGTCAGAAAAGCAATGGCTTTATTAGATAGGAGAGAGGAAATGTAATGTGAAATGTCTGACACAGGACAAACTTTTTAACTGGAACAATCTTGATAATGTTTCATTAATTTACAACATTTATATGTAAAAAAATCCACGCATTAGTCAACTGCTTGACAGATTCAGCTCATTTTTTTTTTTTTAAGTTTCATCTTCAAATCGTGTAGTGCTTCATCCTTTCAAAAGTTTCACTCACATTTTGAAATGTCCAAACACTTTCTAGACCAATTTCTTCTTTCAGAAAAGTAGCTATGAAACACACCAGTGAAACTGCTGGTTCAGCTCTGACACAGACAAACACAGCTGTGTACAGTGCAAGGGAAGAATGAACTACCTACTACAGCCACCCTCCCCTGCTGTCTAAGCTTGTGGGTTTACTCCCTGTACTCCTCCATGCACTATAATCCACTTAACTCTCTGTTTGCCAGGACAGTCAGAGACCAATACAGTCAGATATCAGTGTCACACAAAACAGTAAGTGTGGCCAGCTGCATGAAAACACTAAACTACAGCATAATGGAAAAATATTTCACATTATTTAATAGGGTCAAATGTATTGACCTCACTGAATTCACAGAACTGACAACAGACTGACTCCTCTATTTCACGGACTTGCCCCTAGGATAGCACTCTTTCTGGAGCTGAATAAAAAGATTAACATTATCTGCTTAATTGAAGTAGCAACATTCATAAAAATAACTGAAGATTCACTTTGCATAAGACAGAAAGACTGACTTGAAAGGATACTCCACAGACAGCAGATTATAGTACTATTAAATGACATACTGGTAGCAAATATGCATTTGTTTACTCTGTTTTGTTTGTTTAGTTTTTCACAGCCTTCTTCCTCATCCATAAATCATATCAGCAAAAGAGAAAAGGCTGACTAGATATACTGGCTTTTGAGTGACTTTGTATCTTCTGGAAGTAGACACTTCAGTATTTTATTTTTTTCAAGTTCAGATCTATTGTTCATTTAGCTGTTCCATATGACAGTTACTGACTATTCATTACTACTTTTCTCACTGGAATGAATAATCAAGACGATTTACCTTCAGCATTAACCTTTTTTCACAGCTAAAACCCAGCCTTTGGATATAGCTAATCAACTGTTGAAATGTTTTTCAGCTATTCATACCAAGTTTCAAGACACATTTAGTTTCTACTCATCTTGTTCCTCAGGCTACAGTAGCCTTTGAAACAAACAACTCCTTACCAAAGTGATTACCCAACAAGCTCCCCTGAATTATTATGTTTATTGGAGGATCCTGTCTCAACCTGTAATTCTAGTTTCAATATGGTACTTCCTTTTTAATTAAAGATTTTCTACTTAATAGCATCATCACTATTGCAAAATTCTTCCAGGCGTGGTATTCTGAAGCTTTATTCAAAGCTTGCAGTTTACATGCTTCTGAAAACTACCAGAAATCCCAACTTCTCCCCCTCCATCACCAAGGCTCTTTCTGCCCTTATGTCATATTCTAAACAACGGGGTGTTACAAAAGAAGACTCAATTTCAAGGCATCCATCCAATTTCAAAGGGTTCATCTTTTTGAAACACCCTGTAGATTATTCAGGCAAAGAACACCCATCTTTGCCAAAGAGAAAAGGGGATCGCTGCTGAGTGCCTAGATGCCTTCAGAGGGCCTTTACCTTTGCTTTGTCAAACTGTATCTTAAAGCTATCAGCAAAAACAGCTGAAGCAACCCATTACTGAGAGCCACTATCAATGCATATGAAATGTTAAATATCAAGAAGGATCAGAAGGTCATCTGAACACAATGTACTCTATAAGGTAACGAGCCCTTTAGGATATTACATGATCACAAGATAGTCAGAAGTGGGCACCAAACAGCCCTGTGGCTGCCATGCTCAGTCTCCACTATATGAACAGTTCAAGTATAAAAACTGAAAAACACCAATACATTCACTGAGATGTGTGTATCAATTACACCAGAGAGTGTAACACGATTTCATGCTTGTGAATAACTGAAACATATATCTAAAGGAACATTCAGTGGGGCACTGCTTAACTGCCACAGGACAGGTATTTTTCTTTAAACAAAAGCCTTTTAGGGATTGTTCTAAAGGACTGACTCGCACCTGAGTTTTGCACATGCTGCTTGTACAAACAGCATATAAAATGTCAATAATTTACAACAGGATGATGTTCATCCTGAGCTTTCAGTTTGACAGCAGTTTATAAGTAAATAATTCCCATGTAGGTGTCAACAGACACTGATTTTGCAAGGAGATATGCCCCATAAAACTGTATGCACAAGGAATTATTTACAGCACTTAAGACCTTTGGAAAAATAACTTTCTCAGTTTGTAAAGCTTTTCCACATTGCAACACAGGACAGATTTATCTCTCATTTCACCTCACTACAGCAAGAAGCTTCTTGCACTTCGCTGCAGTTTTCCCCCACCAGTATCTTTGACTTTAAAACTACACTTTACTAAAATACTACAAAAGTACAGCTTTTAAAATAAACTTGTTTCTTCTTTTGCTAACCAAGAGCGTGATGTACCTGGAAGTAATTTCAGTGTTTACTACTACAAAGTATTTAGATTATCACCCACAAAAGTTTTCTTCATGTAAATTGCATATTTTCTTTAGTAAAACAAATATTATACACACAATCTTTTCCTCACGTTTCTATTTAAAACTGATTTATTAAACCAGTTAAATCTTACATAAAGATGTTAAAGTTAACTCTTTTATTCCAGTTATCATGTTATTTAGAATTAGTAGATTTAAACTCACAATTAGCTTTTAATCATTAACTACAAGTGAAGAACAAGCATTGCACATTTTTTCAAGTCATAATCTGTATTAATTGGAACTAAAGCAAAAGCATGGGGAAAAAAACATTCTCTGAATCAGAGCCCAGTCAAAAGCTGGGTTTCACATTTCCGCTGACTCCACCCCTAGCAACTCAGAATGCTGTTTCATTATATTCATAAAACGATTAAGTCAGAGCTTCTGTCATCCTGCCATCCTTCATAACTCCTTAGCACCAGCACCGACATTTTTGTAATTACAGGATGAGTCAATTCAGAGCGCTGAGCTGGTCAAACACCAGGCAGTTTTCTGGCAGGTCAGCACATCAGATCAACTCGTGTTAATCAGAGGACCAAAAGCAGTGTAGGGAGTGGGGGGTGCCAGAGTGTGTGCAGTATTGGCAAGGTACAGTCACCAAAGCATCAAACTTACATTACTTTAAACTTCTGTGGAATCTAAGAAGAGTTAAAGGTGGGCTGGCCCAGAAAGACCTGGTCTTAATTTCTCCTCCAACTTTAGTAACATGTTTCTTGTCACTCCTCTTTTCCTGGCATTAGTCTCAGGTGAAAAAGGATCATGAAACTATTATCTAAAGGAAGACTAGTATTTTTTCATTCTCTAATCTCACTCGCCACTTGATCACATTAAAATTTCTGCTGATAGGAGGCAGGCAACAGAAACACGAAGCTATGCAGAGTGTGAGCTGCTCAGATTTATGACACTTTAACTGTGGAACTGGACTCGCTGCTCACCGTGCAAAAACTAGCTTTATTAAAGTATCCTATAGTAAATATTTTCGCTTAAATGAAGTTATATTTGACAGCCATTAAGTTATCAAGTTTCAGAACTGAGTAACGCCCTGAAAATACGTTAGATTTAGTAGAAGAAAACGCACCCTCCTCCCTTCATCTCCCCTGTTGCAACAAGGCAGCAGCAGCGCGATTTCACCGCGGGCAGAGCAGCCTCTCCCGCGGCGGGGACGCGCACGGGGGGCGGCTGCGGCCCCGCAGTGGCTCCCGCGGGCTGGCCTGCAAGGCCACTTCTAAAAGTTTTCTTTGTTGGCTTGCCTTTAAGGCTTTTCTAACCTCTCCCCCACGGTGACCGGCCCGCGGGGTGCCGGGGCTGCTCGGGGGGGCGCACACAGCGACACCGCCACCCCCGCTCGCTCCCGAAGCGCTTGCGGTAGCCCCACCCCCGCCCCGCCGCCCGAGCGGAGCGGCGCCAGAGCGCTGCGGGCCGGCACCGAGCAGCCGGCGC
>VWYH01009488.1:615433-629722 GCA_013399365.1 Pampusana beccarii
CTCGGGGGGCGGGGCGGGGCAGTATCACAGTGGCGGCTACAAATCCGCGCTTAATTGCCTCGAACGAGAAACAGGCTGAGCGTCCCTTCTCACCGCGGCGAACAGCCCGGGGGCGCCGCTGCCCTCAGGGGTGCCGACTGGGCCCGGTCACCTGGGGACAGCCCGGGAGAAGCTGCCTGTCTCTGCTGGGTCCCTGCGGTCAGCCTGGTCTCACTGCCCACTCTGGCCTCCGGAAAATGAGTCCGCTGGAAGAAGTTGGAAGAACCAGTGTCCGAGGCAGATGCAGTGACCAGTCTGGTCGAAGCAGAAGTCCTCGGGCCCAGTGCACAGGCTCCTGTCTTGCCCTGTCTTTGATGTGGGCAAAAATGAGGCTCAAATCCCCTGAAAATGACACTTTTTTTTTTTCCCTACACTCAAGGCTTCTGTTGTAACTTCAGCTTTCCCATGTAAAAGCTTCACACCTGCATCCTACAGGGACATTCCCCATGTTTGTTAGGCCGCTGGGGTTACACAGGTGTCCTGTGTCCTTGTGGAGACACAACCCAAGTGTGCAAATCGTTTTGGACTCCAGCCCCTTCCCTGCTCCGGCCTCAGCAACAGGGGAGGAAGAAATCATAGGTGTGTGTCCTGCTAGACAGGGGCACGTTGGTTGGGTTTCAGCTGCATCCAATACAGTATCGCAGCCCCGCTCTCTGGCCCAGTCTGCTGAGCAAAGGCCCCACAGCCGAACCCGCTGTGGCCAAGGTACGGGTTTGAGAGTTGTCAGCCACTGCTTCTCCCTCAGCTCCTGACGTTGGTTTGAAAACAAAACAAAAGAGAAATTTGAAACAATTCTGCTTGCTTTTTTGCCCTTATGGTGCATTGAGCTCACATTTTCTCTACAAAATGGACTTTTTTTCTCTATGGACTTCTCTATTTTTCTTTCTCTACAGACTTTTTCAAAATAAGCGATGACATCCCCACTTAATCACATGAATTCAGGACCCTGCTTTTTAAGAAAAATGCCAATATGATTTACAATACAGCTTAAAAAAAATAGTTCTATTGTAGATTCTGGGGCCTGAGGTGTATGTGATACGTGAATGCCCACAAAACCCGAGCTGTAGCTTACTGCTGCTCTTGGCTGTGTTTAAAAGAAGGCAGAAAGCAGAATGCCAGCTGGCAACTCTAGTAGCTGGAAGAGAAGTAATGACAAAATTGTCCTGCCAAAATTGTTCATCACCTCTTCCTCAAAACAAAAGTGGGGAAAAGTGGCCTTCAGAGATGCTGGATAAGCAGCTATGTTTGCAGCGCAGATGCCAGGATGATTCCTAAGAGATAAAAGCAGGGAAACTGGGACTGAGGAAGAAAGAAGTAGAATCCAAGAGAAGTGGGGATCTAGACGTGATGAAGAGTAATGATGAGAATTCAGAGCCAGTGATGGCGGGTTGATGATGGGAGAGTCATAGATGAATTTGCTTAATGAAGGAAGGGAAATTTATGTCAGTGAGATCCACGTGCTGGCATACATCACAGGAACAACCAGCTCGGAAAGTGGCGCTCAGAGTCTTTGCTGGGCTTTCTGCCCCTCTGTTCTCTGTTCCTCCGTGCTTTCTGCCACAATGGATGAACCCACCGTTCTGCTGGCTTCCCTGAATTTGTGTTTGCGCTCAAAATCCGGCTCATTGCTCTCATTGTCTATCTGCCTGCCGACCTGTGTCATGAATTCGCTCACTATCCCATGTCACAACCCCTTACAAGTCCCTATCCCATCCTATCAAGTCCATATGGCAGGAAATAAGTAACATAGCAATATGAGACTCAGAGAGGAGAGATATAATGGAGTATTTACTGACAGTGAGCATAAAAGAGAAGAAGAATTAGTCACTACTGAGGTGTAACTCTTGCCTTTTGTATTGAAGAGCGTTCCAGTCAGGGAAAATGAAGTCTGGAGTGCGTTATAGAGGGACCAAGAATGAATGTGGCAGATGGGCAGCAATAATGCTTTCATGCTTTGGAACAAGAAAGTATATTCATATATGAGAAAAGAAGAAATCAGGAGTGCTAAAGAGAGACAGGGAGACCAAAAAAAAAATTTAAATTATCAATCATACCATTTCCTAAATAGGAATTTACAGGGTTCTCTTCATTCAGTGCTGTCCAGTAATGCCTGAATAATTAATGAGAATGTGCCTGCAGTGCTCTAAAAGTATAACTGAGGCAAGCTAAGAGAGAAAGTCTCTTTTGTTAAGGTATCCAATGCAACTGGGGAGAAAAAACTAGATAATCTTACACACACACAAGCCTTTTTTCACACTGCGATGTGTGAAAGTTTTGCTTTCAAGACAATTAAATGAAACAGTATTCCCTGAAAATAAAACAGTTTCAGAACTGATATGAGGCCTTGGTACTTATTTTTAAAATGTTCCTTAAGCTTCACTGATTGTTTGCTGCTACCCTTATGTACAGTCATGCTGAATAAAGCTATAGCTAAATACAAAGTTAAATGTATTTACGAGGTGTTAATGTCTACATTTTATTATTTGCAGTCTCTCAGAGAAAGCAAAAGATGTTTTATCAGTTGATCTGATAAAAGATAAAATGCTTCTCATTAGAAACTCGGCCTTGTGAATAACAAAGATAAGCAAAAGTGACCAAAAATATCATACTTGGGTTGCATCCCTTAGTAAAACCACTATTGGGTGGTATCCAATTAGCTAAATCATCTTTTTAAAATTCTTTAAAGAGAAATAATTATGTATCTTTATTACTCACCATAAAGTTAATGAACAATATATAACATTTTATGATACAGCAATCGCTAGTCCTTAATAAACTTAAAACATGAAGAGGTACAATTAGATGCAAGGTTCTCTCCATTTATTACCAATATTAAATCCTGAAATCATTTTCTTGCACGGAATGCAGTTACTTAGCCATGGTAACTTATGTATCTTTAGGATTCAGTTCTACTTACTATGTTCAGAAAATAGCTGAAATCCAGAAAACTGTACTCAGTGAACTACGAATGTTAGATAAGTAGCTAGGGCAATTGTTTTTTTTTCAAAGAATCAGCACCTTATACTTCTGCAAGTGTGTTCAAGGGTCATAAAAACAGTTACTGTATGTCAGAAATGAAACCAAAATTCTAACAACTCATTAGATCAAGAGATAAATTAGATCAACTACAAAAAAAAAAAAATTATTCACAATTGTGGAAGGGGATTATCTGATGCAACAGAGAGAACAAAGAGAGAAATTGATTTCCACTCCATCTTTCTGCTAATTAAAAAACCCAGTCCTGACCACATGCATTTGTATAATTCCTTCGGGTTTTGTTCTTTCAGGAAGTCAAACCATTAGTTAAGTTGGCAAAGCAATAAGACTTTGTGTTGACAGATTTGTGTCAATGCTGCCTCGCGTGCAGACCAGTTAAGGGTTTTTCAAAGGCAAAGACACTTTCTTTGATGTTCACGTGCCCTTTCGTACAACCTGCAGTGTCAACACTTCGCTGTGACAGATGCAAGGCTGGGTAAGCAAGCAGAAACTTCTTTACTACCATGTGTTGTGCACATGGTATCATCAGACTTCTTGGTGTAATGTCCCTTTGCTGCTGCTGCCAGACATCACTTTTCTTTCCATCCAATTCATTTTTAAGACAAGGATTTAGTTTGTTACAACTGCCTTCTACTCTTCAAATTGCCCTATCTTGGCCACCGGTGTTGAAAATGCTAATACAAATTCTCAAAATCAACTTTTATTGATGACCAAAATATTATTGTCTTCCTCCATTTCTTCCCTTTTTAGCTCTCGATGTTTTGCATTGTAGTTTGTGTTTAACCTATTTGCACTATAAGCAGGAGCTTACAATATTTTGCAATTACTCTTGGTATCAGCAATGTACACACCCGAGGACAATAGCACACGAAATTAAATAAGCTGCATTGTAAGCAGTTTTGGAAGTGGTGTGATACTTTGCAAAATTCCTAGTTTCTTCTAATTTGAATCAATTGTTTCTTCGTCAATAGTACAATTTACTTCCAAATGTATTTAATGGATTCTCTGGGAACAAATCTAAGTTATTAAACAGTAGAGAGTCAAAATATTTGTGGTGTTCCTCTTAAGAAAGTTCAACTTCCATGTCCTAAATAAATAAATATGCATCTATATATGTAGACTTGGCACAATTTTTAGTGCTTCACTACATTAAATAAGCAGAAAGAATACTTTCTAGGAGCAAAAAGAGAATTTTCTTTTTATCTCTTTTTCTGTATTTGTTTATCAAAACTTTTTTTTTTTTTTTTCCTTTAAAGATTTCTAAATCTGGAGCTCCAAAACATCAGTCCAAAGGGGATTCTCAGTGTTGGGCTTCGGTTTCTTTGCCTTATCTGAAATTCTCTAAGGACCATATCTGGCAGAGGTATTTGTGTTTAAAATACTTCTGGGAGGAGTCAAAGCAAACTTATCTTCTTATGCAAATATGTACCATGTACAAAAACACAGAAATAAGGCAAGCGGGCCTGGCTGTTTGTTTATGTATAACTATACTCAAGTTTAAAAGTCCTTACCTTGTTCTGCTGTTCGCTACAGCATCAAGTGCTCTGAGTCCTCTGACTCCCTGATCAGGGCCTTTAGGCTTCTACAATACAACATCAGCCAGAGAGTCGTAGTCAATGGGGCAGGGTCCAGTTGGAGGCTGGTAACTAGTGGAGTGCCTCAAGGATCGGTATTGGGGCCAATATTATTCAATATATTCATTAACGATTTAGATGAGGGAATTGAGTGTACTATCAGCAAGTTTGCTGATGACACTAAACTGGGAGGAGTGGCTGACACGCCAGAGGGCTGTGCTGCCATCCAGAGAGACCTGGACAGGCTGGAGAGTTGGGCAGGGAACAATTTGATGAAATATAACAAGGGAAAGTGTAGGGTCCTGCATCTGGGCAGGAACAACCCCAGGTTCCAGTATAGGTTGGGGAATGACCTGTTAGAAAGCAGTGTAGGGGAAAGGGACCTGGGGGTCCTGGTGGACAGCAGGATGACCATGAGCCAGCACTGTGCTCATGCGGCCAAGAAGGCCAATGGCATCCTGGGGTGTATTAGAAGGGGGGTGGTTAGTAGATCGAGAGAGGTCCTCCTTCCCCTCTACTCTGCCCTGGTGAGACCACATCTGGAATATTGTGTCCAGTTCTGGGCCCCTCAGTTCAAGAAGGACAGGGAACTGCTGGAGAGAGTCCAGCGTAGGGCAACTAAGATGATTAAGGGAGTGGAGCATCTCCCTTACGAGGAAAGGCTGAGGGAGCTGGGTCTCTTTAGTTTGGAGAAGAGGAGACTGAGGGGTGACCTTATTAGTGTTTATAAATATGTAAAGGGTGAGTGTCACGAGGATGGAGCCAGGCTCTTCTCGGTGGCAAACAATGATAGGACAAGGGGTAATGGGTTCAAGCTGGAACACAAGAGGTTCCGCTTAAATTTGAGAAGAAACTTCTTCTCAGTGAGGGTGACGGAACACTGGAACAGGCTGCCCAGGGAGGTCGTGGAGTCTCCTTCTCTGGAGACATTCAAAACCCGCCTGGACGCCTTCCTGTGTAACCTCATCTAGGTGTCCTGCTTCGGCAGGGGGATTGGACTAGATGATCTTTTGAGGTCCCTTCCAGTCCCTAACATTCTGTGATTCTGTGATTCTGTGATCATTTTTCTCTTGTAAGACAATAAATATTTACTAACAGTAATCATACACAACAGCAACTTTCCATTATGGCTGGAAGTTCGGTTTTTAAGATGAAGGACATCAACTAATCTGAAATTAATCCTGCAAGGTGTTTAATACCTTTTCCACTTCACAGTAACAGTGCAGACACTATACAGTGAATTCAATGCTACTTGTAATACATATGTTCATCCTAGGAGCTTTTCTGAAGACTCTGGGAAGGAATGATTAGCTCTTGAGAACCTCAGACCACAGACTGAAAAGAACTGCTTTCTTTTTAATTGATATTTTTCATATATGATGCAAAAAATTTATACATTTTATGTATTTACTATTTCTAAGCACAAAAAGCCTGCTTAGCTAGGGGAGTGAAAACTGCACGCAGCAAAGAGCTGAAATTTAAAAAAAAAAAAAAAAAAAGGCATATAAGAACTGCCAGGTGCCCCTGCAAGAGGAAAAGGAGGTTTAGGAGAGTTGTCAGGGTCTCTCAGAGCCCTCCAGCGGTGCAAGAAGCCAGATGATGCGCTGGAGGCCACGAGCCAGGGAGCCGGTTGCTCCTACTTCGAAAGAGCAGCGTAGCCTGGAATGGAAAAGATGGCAGACGGTCATTCAGTAAGAAGAGGTTTTGGGAAGCAGTCAGTCAGTCAAACCAGCTGAAGTGCCAATTTACTTTGTCAATTTCTAGCAAGCCCACTTGCTATTTTATATTTTATTTTGTTTATTTGTACCCTGCCTTTGCTCCCTGGTCCTCTTCAAGCAGGGTTTAACATTGTAAACCAATGTAGAGACATGTCAAGGATACAGAAAGGGAGTCCTAACGTTCACCTCTCCATATCCTTTTGTCTAGGAGTTGCTTTATTTTCATAATTACTAATTCAAAAACCAGATTAGAGCAGTCAAAAGCGCTAGCTGTTTAAAGCATTTAGTGCTTGAATTACCAGGAAGAAGAGGCAAGACATTAGTTTCTTTTGTACTGATTTCCCCTTTTAAAACTGGACAGAACAGCCACATAACAAACGCCTGGGGTACATAACAGGCTTTAGGTACCAAGTACCCTTATATTTGGTCAATAATCTTAGTCATGTCTGAAGTTCACAGAAGTAATTATGGTGAGCAGTCAGCTTACCTTGCATAGTCCTGTGCCATTCCCTGGAATATGCAGACATTACACTGATTTATCTGATTTGTCATTAGAATTGTGTTCTCAAGCTATTATATTCCACTGCCCAAGTGGCAGCGGAGTCAGCGAGTAGTTGGGATGTTGTGTTGCACAGAACTTAAGAGCCTGAAACATCTAAGATACCTTCAAGCACTGCTGGCTCACGATTGCATTAATACATTACTCTGCCTTCCTTCACATGTTCTTTATCTGTAATTTCAGAAAGACCTTTTTTTTTTTTCCCCCCCCCCTCTTTTATTTTCTTTAAGGTCAAGAAAGGGTAAAATAAAGTAGGACACTGTCCTAAGCTATCTCCAGGCACCAGGCCCATAGTAGAATGCTGTGATCTCCCATGGCTGCCAAAACATTCGTGTGGAATTTAAGAAATTCGTTTTGATCTTCAGACCCATAATTGTGTAGCAGACTTACCAAACAGTCAACAGAGGAAAGAAATGAATAGAAGGGTAATATAAAGGCTTTATAGCTTGCTCTCCTCTTTTGAATTCCTTCTCTTCTAAAGATGAGTAAGTAGACTAAATTAGACTCCCTTAATTAGTGACAATAGCCCCATTCTGGTATCTGAGCCTTGTACAAGTCAGTGTTTCCGCTAGTACCAAGGTTGGTAGTTGTATCAACAGTTTGAGACCACTTGCTGCCTGCACTTTGGGATCCATGCACAACACTTCCAGGGCAGCATTAGAAGCATCTTGCACCTGAGGATGTGTCAGCCTCACACGTTGCGTCCTTGGAGCGAGGATGGGTTTACGTACTCATGGCCAACACTTCAGTCACCTGCTACACAACTATAGGAAACTCCAACTGTCCTAGCAAGGGAACCACCTTCTTTCAAGAATGCCTTGTAGGATTTACTTCACGCTGCAAAGCAACACAAACAACAGACAATTCAGAGATAACTGAACACAGGAACTGTATGTAACTTGAAGATAACTTGAGACAACCCATGCAGAGCATTTTTTAGAACCTGCTTTAGTTACAAAAAGAGTAGTCGTATGTACAATGAGATGAATCCTGTGTTGAGTTTTGGGCCCTTCACTCCAAGAAAAACATTGAGGTGCTGGAGAGAGTTCAGAGGAGGGTGATGGGGCTGGTGAGGGGTCTGGAGCACGAGTTTGATGAGGAGCAGCTGAGGGAGCTGGGGCTGTTTAGCCTTGAAAAAAGGAGGCTGAGGGGAGATCTTATCGCTGTCTACAACTACCTGAAAGGAGGTTGTAGCATAGAGGGTGTTGGTCTCTTCTCTCAAGCAGGAAGTGATAGGGCAAGAGGTAATGGCCTTAAGTTGTGCCAGGGGAGGTTTAGATTGGATATTAGGAAAAAATTCTTCACAGAAGGGGTTGTGAAGCACTGGAACGGGCTGCCCAGGGAAGTGGTGGAGTCACCATCCCTGGAGGTGTTTAAAACATGTACAGATGAGGCTCTTAGGGACATGGTTTAGTGCCAGAGTCAGGTTAACAGCTGGACTTGATGTCCTTGAGGGTCTCTTCCAACCAAAATGATTCCATGAAGCCTCAGACTAAGCTTTCTTGTCAAGCCTCTTACCTGAGATGTTACTTTAATTTGCAAGCATGGATGCTTTCATGATTTCTTGCCTCACAAGCAGTACTCTCAGGAGTATCTCAACTTCCATCACAGCTGAAAGGAGTAAATGAATCACCTGTGCCCATAAATTAGCAGAGGCTTCCTGACATTTTGACATCAAATTCCCTAAGTCTGCTGTTTATCCCCAAATTGTCCACTTATCTTTCTTGCACTTTCTCCTAACCAGTACAAAGAACACATTCAGAGAAGGGTTCTGAACAATTTAATAATTTTATTTACCATTTTATTTATCATAACACACCCTAAGCATCACCACTGGAAGTCAAGAATGAATATAGTGCACTCACAATAGTTTTCACCAAAAATACTTGCTTGTCAGATTCTTTACAGGCAAGAAGTATTAATTTATTGCTGGAGAAGGCATTTCAATGTGTCACTATTCTGGGCTTCAAACACATATATTTACGCTCATCTGAAACCAACTATGTAATGAAACAACGTGCAATAACTATAGAGTTGTTCATTTTTAAACAATTCCATTATCATTGCGTGGCATTTGTTTTGGAAAAAATACCTTTGCAGTATGATTCCTACAGTTTCCTTCTTTCCTGTTGCTTCCCCACAGCTTTTCTGCCAAGCTTTCAGAATCTTAAATTGTTGAACAATGCCTTTGAATTGAGATCAGGAAGGGGCCAGTTTAGGGCAGTGTCCTAATGGGTTACTATATACTTGGCTAAATGCAATGTATTGTCATATTTATTTAAAGGAGAACTTAACTGGAATTGAACATAGTTTATCAGACAGAAAATTTGTAGCATCTTATGATACAAACTATTTTCTGACTGTGACACAGAGACCTGTTAAGTGTAGGCTGATACACTGGTTACATTTTTCTTAGAGTACCTTTAGAATTTTTATAATAGATACATATATATTAAAAAAATTAAAACCACACACAATCTTTTGTTCACGGAGATGTTTATTTTTGTCTTCAGTATTTGTAGGGAATACGGTTTCACTACAAAAGTGTCTCAGAGAAACTCCATTCAAAGTCTAGACTTAAGAATGAAGGGCAAATATACTTTCAGCTGTACCAGTCCTGAGCAAAGCTAAAAAAAAAAAAATCCTCTAGAGATAGGAAGCAGCACCAATAAAAACAGAGGGCCTCTTACTGATATCTGCTCATGCTTTCTTTTCTGCTTGAGAATTGGTCAAAACTTAGGCAGGAAGAATTACTTTATTAGAATGTGGACCTAAGATTCACAGTCCCAATCTCTCACCAAATACCACACATTCTTCTACAGTCAGAGTCCAGGGCCTCAGTTTTACTCTCCATTAAGTAGTCAGGACTGCTAACAGCAAGACTGTTGCCCTCACGGTGTAACATTTTCTTTTACTTAAATGGGTAAATAAATATTTATTTAATATATTTCTTTTAATAAATATTTATTTCCTATCAGTGTCAAGTTCCTGAAAAGTAACACTGTTCTTAGAAGTATACTACTCATAGCAGTTATAAAACTTCTGATAACATCAGGTCTCAAAATAATTCAAGTGGCTTACATTCTGTCTCCTGTTCTTTCAGTGAAAGGATTTCAAGCCATTGGTAACACTCAGTACTTAATAGTTGGTTTATCCAGGACATTCAGATTCAATCTGACAAAGTGAATACTTCTAAGAGTCAGAACAGAAAAGGCACTTACTCATTTTGGGGAAGACACCTGGTAGGTAAGATTTTTATTTTCAAAACAACAAGCCCTTTTTCTGACAATAAAACCCTTAAAAACTACTGTTGGATAAACATAAATACTATGAATAAAACCAACTTACATACTCCTTCCCAAGAAGGATAATACTGTCCTTGACTGAGAAACTGAGAAGTGTGAAATCACCCAGAAATACTCAGAAGTTTCATATACTTCTGTGATATTCCGGTAGGCTATCACTGCTGACTAGAATAAAAAATTTCCCTCCAAAGAATGTTTTACCAACTGAAAGCCTCACAAATATCTGGACTGTTTCTTATTGGGTACTTGTATCAGCAATACAATATAAGATTCTAGTGTGTTATAACCAAGAACCTCACCTTGGTTACAACTGATAACCCGTGACTCCATCCAGAGGAGGAAATCTTTCATCAAGCTTCCTTTCAATCAAACCGTTGCCTCAGTGATGCTCTGCATAAGGCACTTAGTAAATTTTAAGAGCATCTGACAGCGCTGTTGGTAGTTTTGATTTGTCTGTGAGGATGCTCTACCAACACTTCAAGATTAACGGGCTAAGGTGTGGAACAATCACTGAAAACAGCCATATGAACTACTGGGCACAAAACTCTTCAGAAGCCACGTCCATTCTAGCCTGTGTTCGTATTACCCTTTCAACATAAATTTATCCCTTTTCTAGTAGTCCAGGAACCAGACCCTTCGAAATTGGGTAGCATCTAGATGTACTAGAGGAATTTATTTTCTTCCTGACTAGCTCTTTAATCAAAACTTCTTCCCTTTCAATAAATGACCTGTATCCAAGAGTGACGTGTTGTTCATGGTATTTACTATGAAATTCACAAAAACCTACATCTATCTTTAGGCCAAAAGTCACTGAACCAACAGGTATCAAGAATTATAAAGCAAACCACACCTCTAAGTGTGAGATGCTGCCTACTTCCAATACAGTACACAGAGAAAGGAATACTAAACACACGAAGAAGCCATTATATAGTGGCTTTTCTAGGTATTATTCTGAAAATACATTTTTCTTGGTTCTTTCCCCTGCTTCTCCTCTGACTTTTTATTTGATGGAGGGTTTTTGAAGGTGTTTGACGTGTTAGAAACAGAAGCTACCCAAAATTTCTGTAGAAAAGCTGAGAAAGTGCTCAGTATCTGTGCACGTTCCTCAGGCCTCTTCCTCCAGCTGGCACGAAGAGCATTTTCTTACACCTTCCAAAAAGCCTCCAGGTACTGCAAGTTACTTGGCAACATTATGCCTCCATCAGCTGGAAAGCATTTTGCTTATTTTTCCATGTTTGGAAGCCTCCCAGCAATAGAATCAGACCATTTTCAGAAATGCAGATAGAAAGCCCTGTAATTGGCACCCTAGAATGCCAGCTCCCTCAGCCAGAATGTGTGAATGGTACAGGATTGATACCAGTAAGTTTGCTCAGCAAGAATCTGCTCAGTAAGTCAATTATAAAGAAACAAGGGCAACGGTGACAAAATTGATAGAGGACCTCTAAGCTCCACATACCATTGTTGGTCTTACAGAGACCAAGATACAGCTGAAGAACTGGGAATAGCAGTCAAATTACCCACTTACAAAAGCAGGCATAATAAATTATTTCAAACTCACTGCATCTACTTGTACTATAGATGTTCTTTGAAAAAAAAAATAAAGAGGGAAGGAATCAGAATGTGTTTCGTTCAGAGATGGGAGCACACTCAACAAATACATGTAATCTCAAGAGATTTCCCTTGCTTAGATTAATTCATAGCTGAAGGCTGTTACAGTAATAGACGATCAGTCAGATGGCAAATTTTCTTGCTCAGATCTGTGCCGACAGGAACTGCGTTTGGCATTGAAGCATTTTGATTTATTTTGTGCAAAGAAGGATCAGCTTGAAATAGATTATTCATGGATGGTAGTTACATATTAGATGCATAAAAATAGCAAATTAGATCTCTGTATTCTCTTAAGTGGGTACTCAGAAAGTAGAATTGGTCTGACCACTCAACTAACAGATGCTGAGTGACTGAACAACTCCATCCTTTCTAGTGACAAAATATCTGCGGCTGCCTTTGAACCAAACAGCATCTGTAGAATGTCGTCAGCTTGGGAAGGCAGTAAAGAGCCAAATTTCATTAGCCCTGGATACATATATCTCCTGCTTCTTTATACTTTTGCTTATTCATACAGAAGAGGAAAATTATGAGCATATGGTTAGCAGGTTATCAAAAAACAGATTAATGCTCTCTTCTCCTCAGTCATCTTCTCAATAACTCCACTGTAAATTAGAGCTCCATTGGTCTATAAGCCACATTCCTTAAATCTTAAAGTTTAAGGGAGCTTGTTCACTTTGCAAGCACTTTGACTGAGATCAATATTTATACACAGAGATGAGTGTAATTAAAGATTACGTTTTTCCAGGTGGCCTAGATCCTGAAAATGTAGTCCCAAAGGGCTTTGTGCTCAGGTATTTCAAAATATGCCATACTTTCCACAAAAGAATTAACATTTTGGAACTATTCTTTAAACCACTGTTACTGGAACAATATTTTTTCTGGTGACAATTTCATTTTTAAATGTATGGGACAAGAAGTGATTAGGTAACGTTACCATCTTATCTTTTACAAACCCCAAATGGTACAGCAATCTCTTGTGATCATTCTTACTAACAGTCATTTGAGCTATGGAATATGTTTTTGCCCTTCACCTTCCATGTCTAACTCTTTAAAAATACAGCTATAACTTCCTACACATATTTAAATTTCTTAAGAAAATTCCCTGTGCTAGTGGACAGAGTAAGTTCTGTTAGATTACTTTTAACTGTTTCCCATAATAAAAAGGGCAAGATTAGGATCAAAAACATTTCCCAAGGGATTACGTGTTATACAGTGGTGGCTTATTTCGATTAATTTTCACTGATAGAGTTAAACAGAAGCTGTAAACAGCTCCATTGTTTCTAGGGCTCTAGGATCTGAAACTAATTTATTTGCTGCATTTTCTTTCACTGTTTGAATGCAGCAGTACAATTTAGGTGGGGGGGATGGGGACACCTGGACTCCTAGGCCTTGTTCATACACATATCACAATCTTGTGTCATGTCTTACGAATGTCACTTACACAGCACTTGCTGTTGGATAATACCCTTTACTAGCAAGTGTGCAGCCACCCATTGCTGTTGCACCATTTACTCCATTTGTAACCATCTAGGCAGAAGTTACAATAATCTCTGTAAAGGACTGGTCTGTAATTAAAATCAGAGAAGTACCTGACAAGTTAAACTTAGTAGTTAAATCCTGTTAATTCTCATTAAAACATGGATTCTTCTGTAGATGTCAAACTAAGCTCAACATCTGCTCGTTGTTTCAGACAAATCTCAAGTCTCTTTTAAAAAGAGGAGAAAGTTTCTCCTCTTAAAACTGACAGTACAAAAGAAAACCAACTAAGCTTCCTCATTGTGACTGGGTTTACTGTACAGCTTTTGCTAGTTTGTGAAGTTACACCCTTTCAAATTGACACTGCTCTGATGTAAGTCAGGTCATAATTTCAGGTCAGAAAAACCTTTGAAAGCTCAAACAGTATTTCCAGCACAGCCAAATCTTAACATAAAGATTAAAGTACACTTTCGCAAAATATCGTATCTGACTGGTCCTTTAGCCAAAACCAGCATTAACTTTTTATCTTACCTATCTTATTCCTGAGTAAGCACAAGACAAATTTACTACAAGTATAGCACTTGCTGTTGCTTTTGGAGAAATTAAATTAACATGCATTTCTATTTCCATATAGTTTCTGATATTAGAAAGGAGGTATACCCAGACTCCCTAGTAGTGACCAGAGTCAAATAAAGGCATGTGACAGAAAAAAAACCAAGCAGATACAGTTAAAGAACCCTGGATGTACATAAAAAGTACACAATAGACAGTTCCATGCCAAATCCATCCCGTATAACAAAAGTATAATCAACCAGCATAATGTGGGAAACTGTCAGGCTTTTGAGACAGGAGAGAGACAAATTAAAGAATCTAAGATGCAGAGCCACACACTTGTGTCAAGTGTATGCTGGAACACTATAGGGAACTGGCGGAAACAAATTATAAAACAGTATTCTATCTTACATGGCTACCTAAAAATGTGCTACCCGTAATATTAAAAAAAAAAAAAAAAA
>VWYH01009488.1:629732-660527 GCA_013399365.1 Pampusana beccarii
AAAGTGCACAAATTATAAAATCAAACCATTTTTGAGATTTTACAATCTATGCCCCAAAACATCAAATATCTAGAGAAACATACAATAGGTTAAAACTGCAGTCACAGTTTTCATCTCAAGACTTCTAATGTCAAGAATTACAAAACTTACGTAATTATTTTTTTTTTTTTTACTACAGCTTCTGTTAGACTCAAGATTTTACATGGCATAATATATCCTGCTACTAAGAACAACTTTTGTTTATCTTCAATAGGTAGATTTAAACTCAGGAGAAAAAGAGGATCACAGTCTACAACTGTACATTTGTTCTTTTCCTTATACCACCTGTAATTAGTGGCAAAGTGAGGAAGATAAGAGACTGAATTACATTTTTGTACACAACTGTACATTGTATCAATGAACTATTTATACTCTGTTTTCCTGATCTCTCCCCCTTTTTCCTTTCTGGAACCAGACAATCAATCAGCACATAAAGGAACTAATTTACACGGAACACTATCACACTTGTCTTTGTTGGGTCACCTTTTCATGAACAACCCAGGATGTATGGCTGTTGAAAACTAGTGCATATATAGATTTAACAAATAACAGTTCTGATGCAGAAAGCAGTCACAGAGAAAAATAGCTAATCAAAACACATTACAACATTAAATTTTCACTTTTTATAAATGGAGTAAAGATGCTTTTAAATATATTTACAGTTAGAAAAAGGATTTAGGATTAGTACAAGTCAAAATTATCTAGAAATTATGAAAGTGAAGTTCATTTAAATTATAACATTCTGAACAGAGTCAAATGCCTTATTCTACTTAGAATTTGTCTACTCTGCTGTCAGTGTTGTCACATCCCTTTAATCACAAACAGGCAAAAAGTATCTTTAATGCCGAAACAGGCATCATTGCAAGGTAAACACTGGCAACGTAACGAGTTCAATTAAAACCACCACAGCTCAGTTTTTAGATCTTAGCTGACTCGTATTGTATCTGTGGTTAGAAATTACTTTTCTGTGTCTTATTCCACAAAAAACAGTGAGACTTTCTGCATTGTTTTTGATTATAACCACACTTGTACCACATTTTTTGAGATTATTCTCTAGAGGCAGTTGAATCATAACAAAATCCACACCATCCTCCCTTCCAAACCAAATGGCTACTATTTCTGAAGATACAAGGAGACCTCTTGTTGGCAGTGCTGGGTGGTTTATTCACATAAATTTAAATGAAAATGCGTTTCCCATTTAGTGAACTACTGGTAATAGATTATTATTTGCTTTCACGGAATTTTGAAATGTGTTAGCATTCATTACATTTTAAAATAGAAACACATTTCATAAAACATCTTGCAATGAGATTTGCTATCCTTAAACTGCTCAATTTAAACAGTTTCAGCTCTCTTGTAATCCAATACATCTGTATATTCTGCAAATAGTCCCACCTAAAAATAAAATATAAAAAAATAAAGTTGAGAAGTATGTATTTTTCTTTTGAAAACTAGTGTATGCTATTCTGAACACCAGCCCTGCCCAAAAAGACATTTAAGAACCTTGAAATGCATTGTTTTATAGATACTAAGATTTGGCCAGGTAATGGCAATGAACAGACATACTATTTAGTAAGATAAAGCAGAACACATAATAAACAGGTCAGTAGTTATCCATCTGAAACAGCCTATAATTAACATTTGATGTCTAAAAAGTTTAAACAGCAACACCAAGGAATGAGGTATGTATGTTCTCAGATATCACATCAGACTTCCATTTTATGCGACTAACTGTATTTCACAACTAGCATTTTACAAATTAGAACAGTACCATTGTGCCTGTAGAAGTACTGCATTAAAAACAGAAAAATACATTACTACAAGAAACCACAAAACATCACAATTGTCAGGGGCTACAAAAATCCATTGTTTCAGCTGTTAAGAAGACTTATCATAAGTTGGTAATAATTTGGGGCTGGATTCACTACCAAGAAGGTCCATCCAACTTTTACATGGGCTTAAAAATATATGTAATTTGAAGGAAAAAGAAAAGAATTGCAGGAGTGTAAGTGGACTACATGACTAAAAGGAGCTAAATGGACTTTTGTACTGAACCTGAATATATAATTTAAAATCTATACATGGTTTGTATATGTGTATCAAAACACTTACTGGTTGTAAACACAAATGCAAAATCTGTATTCACAAAAATATTTTATTGGTAATTTTACATAATACCAGATGGGATTGTAAATAGTTCTGCTCTGTATCGGTATATTGCTAAATGTGTAAATGTTGACAGTTTATGCCATAAAGTAGGGTACTGAGTCTTTTCATATGATTTATGACATAATATATTTTAACAGGCCAAATCAATATTGAATAAATTTATACAGGAAAAAAAAATTAATAGTATTGTTATTTCCTTATTCTTATACAACATCTGATATTCCTGTAATGAAATGCTAAGTGACTATAAGACACTAGATAAATCTGGGGCAAGGAAACAGCACTAGCAGAAATGAGAACTGCACTTACTATTTTTAAAGCTTTTCCAAAGTTTCATATTTCCAAATGTTAGTTTTTGCCAAATGTGTCGTCATCTGAGGTTCAATATTTGTTACACAACACAGAATACCAGTGTACAGTGACAATGTAGTATTTTACCTGAACTGTAAGCTTAACCAATCAATGCTTAGAATGTATTTTCTATTTTGCTTGTAAACATTACAATAAGTGTTTTAAGTGTGAAAAAATATTGGTAAAACCATCAACATAATTCAGTAATCTAGTAAAATGTGTCAAACATTGGCAAAAATTCATACAAATGTTTTATTTAATAACATTTTCCCTATTTAACCACACCAAGTACCAGCAGGTGTTTTTAAGAAGATAATTATTATGAAAATTCTGTTGCAGCAATAGTTGATTAAGTTGATCTTTGACTTGCATACATATAACTATGTTTCACAATTCTCAAATAATACATATTTAGGCAGCTTGAACTATGTTATAAAAATTTAAATTCAGTACATGCCAATAGTAGAGACGCCAAGAGTTGTGTTAGAATTCACTAAACTAAAAGTGAAAATGGACTTACCAATAACACTGCATAATGAACATTCAAACCACATTTTCATGGCACCTTTACACATGAAGATTAAAAAGTTGGACTGAAAATGCTTTCTAAGCATTTGTCGATTGCATTTAAATTATTGTTTCTACCACTACACCTTTTTTTTTCTTTTTTTTTAAACAGCATAAATTATGTTCCAGTAAACATACCAATTATGCATGGCTAATCTGTCATGAAAATGTGGTAACAGGTGACAGAAGTCATGTATTTGCATGTTTTGAAGAGAAGAGACTAAAGAAACTGGAGAAAATAAACTTTAATGAGATTCCCCATTCAGTGATGACGCTTCTCCTCTGGGTGAGGATGACCTGGACATTCCCCTCTCTGTATTGTCAGAGCTAGAACCACTCTGACTGTGCTGATCTGCAGAAGCAGCACTGGAAGCAGGTGGTGACTTAGTTTTCTCCTTAAAGTCTGTAATTATGACTGTCAGATCTCCAACGGTAACTTCCAAATGCTGAGCACTACTTCGATCCACATTTTTCAATCTTGGCCTAAATAAAGCAAATATCACATTAAAAGCACACACACCACCTTATTATCTTGTCTTCCTCCTACTTTTTAGGAGCTCTGGAGAACATACATGTGTACATGAGACTGCTACGTGCAACATGTAATACTTAAGCAATGTACCAAAAGTATTTATGGTAGAGTGTTTCCCAGTATGTTTTATGTTAAAATAGCTGAACATAGCACATTACCTTCTCTTAAGATAATTTAAAAGTTGACCTTGTGAGTAATGTAACTGTGCAGCAATATGGATGTGTTGCACAGGTGAAGGTTTTTATTTTTGAAAATTAAGTCTTTCTTTACTGTGGCTATACAAAGTTATAAATTTGAACCAGAGAAGTATCGATCTCTGCAGCAGCCTTAAGCAACAACTCTGAGTATGATGTTCAATAATGAAGATGTTGGTGTCTGTCTTCTGAATTCACAGCACAGATAGCATTAACTCCCAGAAGGTATTACTTAATCTCAAAACCTCACTAGGACTGCTAGTATACCGTTTGAATGGGACTTTGTGTTCACAGTGTAACTCTGGTATTCCTGGCATATGCTGTGATTTAAATTATGTACATAGCTGAGTATTTCACACAGTGTTGACAGGGTAAGTCTCCTCATCTGCTCTTTCAGTTGTCTGATTTTCACAACAACAGCAACAACAACAAACAAAGAACAATTTGACTTGTATTTTGTCATCATATTTTTGCTAGTAATGAGTAAAATGTACTTTTGATTTACTGTTTTCTTTTGACTACCACGAAAATCTGCCACAAGGCAGCTGAATTTACACAAGTGGTTATGAACAGCATAGCTTTATGTATTTAAGTGACTCCACAGCTTTCACCAGCTCAAGTTGCAATAAAATAATGACATCACATGTGAGCAGGTGTGCTAACGGCAAAGCCCTAACCTTTATCCTGCCATCTGACTTTCTTTGAAGCAGAACTGGTTCCCAGTCACTTCAGCCAAAACACCTCATGCCTTTCCTCCGCTAGGACAGACACAGGCTTTGACATCTTGCTCCTCTGAGGCTGAAGTAGCGTGACTGAAGAATCTAAGCGAAAACTGAAAATCTGCTGCTCTGTAACATGGGAACGGAGAGAAAAGTTCAATATTATCAACCTGCATAAGTGCTGTGCCTGGAACTTAGGGATCATATGGAGCGTGCATGCAGATTTTTATGATCGTTTCCAGCAATAATATACAAGTTTTAAGGCAAAGAGAAAATGACATCTTTTTCCCAAAGGGTACTGAAGAAATCTGCTGAAAATAATCAAGCCTTCTTAATTTGTTGCCCTACCTACTGAATCAATTCTGTGAAAAATTTAACTCTTTGAAGCATTTAAAAAAAAAGTAGCCTAGTTATTTCAAATAGCAATTCTTAACGCAGATCTCAATACTGCTGTTTCAGTCCAAGACTTCTATTCTAGTTATTTCTTAAATGTTTTCGCTTTTTCCTTACATCACTTTTGCAATTTTAATATACTATTGAAATTCAACTGATTTCAATTTATAATATTTAATTAACTTAATTAAAACTCACTATGTTAACTTCAAGTACTTTAGCTGCATGAGGCACACTAGTAAATTTGAGTATAAAAAAAAAAAAACAAAACCAAAACCCAATCAAAACAAAGTAAAAAAGGGAAAAGGAACATCTCCATGTCCTTAATCCTAAGACTTTCTTAAAGACTGTTCTTTCTTGACTCTCAGTCTCTCCCTGTTTCTGATCCTGATGATCCTAATTCAGGGACAGAGAAGCATCTGCTACTTCTCTGCATAACTAATCCCAAAGAATCTTCCTTGGTGGGCTGACCTCAGATGAAGGACCTCATTTCCTCCCACATTTGATTAGACTACTTCTTGTATAGTTCTCAACTTTTTGGCACAGCATTCTTGCCACAATAACTTTATGCTTAGGCTGAAATGATATAAGGGTTAAACTTGCTATTTTTGTTCTGCAGTTTACACCCTCCCTTCCACCTGGTCTTACAGCAAGATTAAGGCTTTTACAACCATTTGTCTGTACTGTAATATTTCATGTTCTCAGTTCTACTAGCCCAAGGTTTCCTTCAGCATCCCAGATGTAGCCTAGAGATTTTTATCACTAGGTAACATACAATCCTGTCACATTAATTTACACCCTAGTTCGGCCCTTCAAAGTTTATTCCAGTCCTGCAAGGCCAGCAATAACCACATTACTTCCCTATACTTCTGCAGTCTGGTACTGGTTCTCTCTCTCTTGAATTATTTTGCATGAAAGCTAGTCACTCCTGTCCCCTCTCTTTTCCAGAGATTAGTATCATCTGTTTGCCTGTCTACAATTTTGTATGGTGTGAGCAATACATCTGTAACTCTTAACAAAAATACCAAAATCTTTCTCTCTCTATTCAGCTGGTCTCCATCTTCTGGTCAAAATTACAAACTGCAGGTTTTCTTCCCATTTAATAGGCATCCTAAACCAATGAAACTTCACACACAAATATTTAGCCTTATTGTTGAAAGAATTTGCCACAGCACAAAGCAGTAAAATCACAGAACATTTTGTTGTTTTCTTCTTTAAATTACGTTTTACCAATACTACAGAAGTTTCTAAAATTTTTACCTGGTTTTCTTATGACTGTTCTTTTTGCTTGTTGTTTCCTTTTCACTTTTTTCCTTTTCTACTTTGTCTTTTTTCTCTTTCTTTGATTGCGTAGGGGGCACAAATTGCTGAGGAACCTGTTGTGCAACCAGCTGAGAGACAGGCCGAGGTTTCCTGTGTGCACATATATACAGACATGCATAATGCTTAGACTTTACAACAAGTCTCAAACTCGCTATACTTCAGTTATTAACAATCACTATAAGAAGAAATACTGTTAAAACTTATCTTGCTCATACTTAATTAAAATAGCATATCAATTTTAAACCCATTACGGCCTTTCGTTTCACTTGCATTATTAAAAATGAGATTGATTTTTTTTTTAAGGATTTAGAAACAAGAGTTTGCAATATGCCATCTTCTCCCATTTGTCATAGCCAGACAGACTTACACAGAGCGACCTCCAGACGATGAAGCTTCCAGAGGGAACACTTTACCACCCAGTCCCCCCCTCAAATTATGAAGGGGTCTGTTTTGACTGTGCTGCAATTCTTAAGTATACAATCCATATTGCAAAAAGGAAGCAGCTGACCTTTCAGGTAACAGAGCTAAAGCCACTTTTGGCCTAACAGAGTAAAACTGTTTTCAGCTCAAATTTTCAGCTCAAATTTCAGCTTGAAAACAATGACAAATCCTGTTGTGTATCGTTTTTGTTAAGTTGTTCACTGGAAAATAATATACTGCACTAATTATAGTAGGATAGAGCTGTCAGAACATATATACTTTTAAAGCTGGCAACAGAAACTTCCAACCACATTCCATCAGTATACACAGCACAGGCTTCATTTCCAAGTTTTGATCCAAACTAAGAAGCAGGGTGAGAAGAGGAACAGGAATCAAAAACAGGATTTCAACAGTTTATTATTTTTTACATTTTCTGAAATGGCTTCATTTTTATTCTGTATTGGAATACAATGATTCTAACGTGAAATGAAACATTTTACTCTTTCCAATGCATGTTTCTTTATTTTGAGATTTTGGAATTAAGAAATTTCAAGTCATGACATATAAAAAGAAAAGTTCTGTGATTCTGTTACAACTTTGAAGATGCAAATTTATCCTCCAAAAGAATGTCTACCCTCCCAAGCTCTTGGGTTTTGTTAGTTGGGTTGTGGTTTGTTTGTTGTTGTATGGGGTTTGGTTTTGGTTTTGTTTTAAATAGGAAAAGCACAAATTATATGCAGTGTGATACTCTGAAAATACAAAGCAGTTATTAAAGCAACAGAAGCTATCAGCACCTACATATTTATTTATCCCAACCCACAGAATCACACTACAGGCACTTCTTGCTTAGGTGAAGTAATGAGTAAAATAACAAAAGCAGAAAATCAAGACAGCTCCCATTAGCAAGTTATATTTTCAGTAATGATTGCAATAGTTCCTGTCACAGAGCGAAAGCCAAGTTACAAGAATCCATAAAGTCTGGGAAAGGCAGTTAATATAAACCAGCTGAGATTTCCTGAGTCCTCACAGCAAGTTCTTAATGAATTAAAATAAAAATAGAGAGTATTAAAAATGTCAACCCAATTGAACTTTGGGGTGAAAACTGGACTACCACATACCCACTCATGAACTAAGCCCATGCTAACTCATGGAGAGATGAAGGTCAGCAATGGATCACTTAGTGAAAATTACTCAACTTAGATCAACTGGCACATATATGACTAAATGCTTTTTAGGAGAACATTGCAACTAGGACCTAGGAAAACACATGTTACATGGAGTCCCAAAATAACTGAAATGATCCAATGGACTGCAATTGTTTACATTATCAGAGTACATAGGACATTTTAAGAAGACTTGTCTTGACCTTTCATCATAGTCGTTCATAACAAAGCAAGAAAAACCCAGGTGTAGTTGATGCACAAGCTTATCATCTCAGGTGAAAAACACTTGTGATATATAAACGAAACTGATAATCTGTCTTGAACTGAAGATCGCCCCATGCAATAGGGATACAGGAAGTTATTATCTCTAGTGATGGCCAAGTGACAATCTTGTCATTACTGTTAATACATAGTGACCTAAGAGAATAATCTGACTTGCTACTCATGAAGTAAGACAGCAGTGAACTTCTTGACAGAGAATTAATTATTGCCCAGGGCTTGGACAACACCATGATCATGGAAACCTGTTAAAACGGGGCAGAGAGGGGGGGAAAAAAAAATCTTAGCCAACTATTTTAGGAGTTCTCAATTTGCAACAATTTCAATTCCTGAGGGCAAACTAGATAATTCCTATTAGAGTACAGCTAGGAAATTAAACTTGGAACTAAGTCCTAGGTTCAGAACTTCTTTTTCTAGTACCATAAAACAAATGAGACTGACAGAAAAATATCTTTACCACAAGGAACACGAGTCAGCTAAGACAAAAAAACCCACAGACAAATAATGTTTGGGAAGATGCACTAAAAATGAATCAAGAGGATCTATGTGGTTTTGCTACGGCAATGAATTCCACTCAGTTATTTTATTCCTCCCAATTAAATATCCATATTTTTGTTGTCAATTATTTCTATAGCTGGTATGTCTTGTTCTAAATTTCATTATCTGCTTTGTTACTCCCAGATTTACTAAATGAGGTGTTCAATGTTTTCATATTAAATAACTGAGGGGAAAAAAAAATGCATGTCTGTCAACACACAGTGTCTTTCAAGCATTTATGTTTTTTTTTCCCAGGTACTCAAAAGGGGCTACTGAACTGCAACCAGGCGCTTTGCAAGCCATGCAGCCTTCAGCAGGTAACTTTACCACTCGTGAAGCTTTAACGTGATAGAACTGTTCATGATTTAGCAGGAGCTGAATCATGTCATTCAACCGTGAAGGAATCCATACAGAGAAGATTTTCTTGCAGAGAAGATAAATGTAAGAAAAACTATTCCTGTAACGGGAAATTGATTTCAATAATTTGCCAAAATATGACATTTTAAATTACTGGTTTTCAAACCCAGTTAAAGACTCCTTGTAATAGGCTGCTACAGATGAAGTATATACAAACAACGTTAACGCTGCCTTCTATTTAATCAATATATTTACAGTAATTTGCTTTTTGAACATATTCAAGAGCACCTGAGCCGACTAGTATTTAGAAGGAAGCTCTATAAACCTCTGCATTATGATTATAAGCATTTCTGCCTCTACCACTGGGGATGACTTTACAACTGAACAATCCAGAACTACAGGCAGAGACATTCACAAATACAATACATATTGCTTAGTCAGCCCCTTGAAACTTTGTATTTTTGTCTTAATAATTTGACTTCAGTCATTTTAAGTGGAACAATAAGCAAGAGAGGAATACACTATTACAAAAGATAAGAGCTATCAATTCTTTCCAGAGGTGAACTTTATGGTTTAGGCCCTAAGCACTGCAGCTGTAACAACAACCTGATTTACTGAGCTTCCAAGAGATCATTAAACATCACAGCTACGAATATGCCTCTCCTTCTCTATCACTTAGATTTTCTTCCTTTTCCACCAGATTTTTTTCCTTTTCTTTTAAGTTAACATCAGCCATATTTCTACCTACATTTCTATTCCAACCTCATCCATTATGGTTTTATTAATTATCTAACTCCAAAGATGCTTTCAAGGTCCTGCATACAAATACTCACACACTTCATAATCTCCTTTAAAAAATAAGATTTTTGTTTCTTAAAAAGCCACCGACAGTAATACATATTCAAGGATACAGTTTCTGTCTTCCCTACTATTCCCATTAATGTGAAACAAGAAGGATGCAACCATTTTAATGCTATTTTTCTTGTTGCAGGATGTGACTACATTTTATCTTACAGGATTTGATCTAGCTGCTGGTTTGGAGGGTAGATTTACAGAGGCTGCAGTGACTTGTCTGTTTATGGTTTGTGTGCAGAAACTCATTCAACACTGATGCTCTTAAAGGGAACAAACATTTAGCACTGAAAAGGAGGGACTAGTTTTCATTGTTAGCAGTCTTAAAAAGAAAAATAAAAGCATAGCAATTTACATACCTAGAGATGAAAAATACTTATTCAAGAATATACGCAGTGCATTAGACCAAAGGACATCTGCAACTTTTGCCCCGAGTCATTTCCCTCTCCCAAGAGCACCTTCCTGCTCATAAGTCATTTTGGACACGTCATAGCAATATGTGCTTCCTTAATTTCCCTCACCTGGTATTCACGAATAACCTATGTAACAAGAATTTCGACAAATTCTCATTAAAACAAAGTGGGTCTGTTTTGAAAACAGAATTAAAAAAAAAAATCTACGTACAATACTAATAATCAACATGTGCAGCAGACATACAGTAAAGTCTCAGTCGCCTGAGTTATGCGTCAACCAAACCAGCTTAATGCTGAGGCATCTTGGGGTCTGGCTGAATTTATTTCATTTATACAGAGCACAACTACATTTGCACAGTGCTGCTTCTACAGCCATCATGAGTCCATAAAGCACGGCAGTGACTCCTGCACTACTCAGAACACCAGCTCATATTCTGAAAGACCTGAGCTACTTATCTGTCAAACCAGCTCCAGGGTCCCTTTGCTACACTCTGGAAACAAAGAGCATGATGTGGACAAGAGTGACAGTTTTTCCATGAACCAACCCCAAATCTAACTACATCTCAAGCGAGTCCTGTGTCAGCATGAGGCGCCCTTGTGTGCAGTGTTTGGTGCTGCGTGTCCTGAACTCGCAGAGCCAACCAAGACATCTGAGCGGCACACGGTGCAGCCAAGGAAACGAGATTGCTGAGAAGCACAGCCCAGAGACATCAACAAACAGCCCAACACAGCAGCCACCACCTCTGCTTTCATTCAGTGTGAGCCATGCTGGACTTGGACTGGTCCACAAGGAACCAGTACCCATATCCTCCCAGTATCCACAGATCACAGAATGTAACTTATGCTTTTTTGTACAGCAATATGCTACCATTAAATCTCAGTGCTGAATACATAAACCATTTCAACCAGTTGTAGGAAAAGTGTATTGTCATCTATAACGCACAGTTTACGGAGTTCATCTATTCTGAAGAACATAAGACATACTAAAAGGCACACTCTTTCTTGAAGCTAAGTCTCCCCTGCTTTGTATATTTTGCTATTGCAGAACTATTAAAATTACGATTTCCCAATCTGAACAGAATGGGTCTAAATTAAAGAAATGCTGTCACCTCAGCTTTCAATCAATATGAAAGATGTTCTTTGACAGATAACCTGGATCCAGAATAACATCTGCCAAGCACATCTTCCATTCGAGTATGAACTTTTCCTTCGCTTTCTTTTTGCAAGTTCATCCACTTCCCGGCTTCAATTCCCCTTGCTGGAGGTTTATTATCCTGTCTGGAGTGGCAAATTATCTATTTTGCAAAGCAAGTGCCACATGCAACATATCTAAAAACTTGTAGAATACCACATGTTAAACCAGGTATTTAAGTCTGCTACTGAGCTCTGGTCACTTTACTTGCCACACTTTTCCTCCAATAACTAGAGCAATATTCTAGTCCAATTTTACTTACCTATCACTGAGCTGATACAACTCTGGTTTTGAACTCCTCTTATTCTCCAGTTTCCTACAAAATTATACACATCTTGCCCCATCCTAGAAATCAGGAAGAAATTGCCTGTGAAGTACTATTCCTACAGAAAGATGTTATGTCATAGCTGCCCAATAGGGTATTGTTCTATTTTCAGTTCATGGACTCAAGTTTCCCTCCCAGATACTAAGAAGCTACCTTTTGAATGACAGGAGTCAATGAAACAGGTAAGATGTTCATACTATCAAACAGAACACGTACCTATTATACACCAGGAATCATTTATTCATCAGAACAGTTTGAACTTTCAGGCTGATCTTATCTCCTATCATATTTTCATTCCGAGAAAATATCAGCAGCTGAGCAAAACAAAGCCTGGGGTATTTCTTTAAAATTCTTCACTTGCTTTTATATAAAATCTCTACACTGTGTCTCATACATTCTATTATTTCAATCTTGCACACAAATTTTCTCCTTTCCTCCACTGTAAAACATCATCCTTTCTTAAAACAAAACAACAAAAAGGCCAAAACAAACAAAAAAACACAACAACAACAAAAAAACCCCAAAACAACAAACAGGTTTCAGAGGCTTAAAGAGGTTTTACTCAAAGGGATCCCTAATCCTTGAGAAGTACCATTTATCTAAACTTCTCTTCCCTGCAGGGAGGCACTGACCTTTTGTTCAAGACAGCAGACTCATCCCTCAAGAAAGAAGAGGTTAGAAATATCTGGAACAGAATCTCACTGATTCTGTCTTGCCCCTGGTCACAGAATCCTTTCCTCAAAAAACGAGAAATCCACGTTATTCTTTAAAATATGAAGTATTCTTCTCTCTCAGGTGATTTTTGATCCTGTATCAAAAATAGCGTGGTCAGCAGGACAAGGGAGGTGATCCTTCCCCTGTACTCTGCATTGGTGAGGCCACACCTGGAGTATTGTGTTCAGTTCTGGGCCCCTCAGTTCAGGAAAGACATTGAAGTGCTAGAGCGGGTCCAGAGACGAGCAACACGACTGGTGAAGGGACTTGAACACAAGACCTATGGGGAGAGGCTGAGGGAGCTGGGGTTGTTTAGTCTGGAGAAGAGGAGGCTTAGAGGTGACCTCATCACTGTCTATAACTACCTGAAGGGAAGTTATAGCCAAGTGGGGATTGGTCTCTTCTCCCAGGCAGTTAGCAATAGGACAAGGGGGCATGGGCTTAAACTCTGCCAGGGGAAATTTAGGCTGGATATTAGGAAGAAATTCTTTACAGAGAGAGTAGTCAGGCATTGGAATGGCCTGCCCAGAGAGGTGGTGGACTCGCCATCCCTGGAGGTTTTTAAACTGAGGCTGGACATGGCACTTAGTGCCATGATCTAGTAAACAGACTAGAGTTGGACCAAGGGTTGGACTCGATGATCTCTGAGGTCTTTTCCAACCCAGTCGATTCTGTGATTCTGTGATTCAGGAGGACAGAATAAATGCTTCTAAATTAATGGACGTTCCCAATTCTTCTACTCTGCCCCTTGTTGCTCTAAGGCCCTCACTGCACAGGACTCAAGTAATGAGTCCAGCATGTTTTTGAACATCAGCTTCACTCACACTTCTGTGATCTGTTCTGTCCCACCAGCAAGGCACGGCAGAACTCGCTATTCAGAAACCAGAAATCTAGTCAATCAGTGTCTCAATTTCACTCTGCGTTTTTTTCAAGAATTATCAAAATCGCTATAGCCAAAAGGCCTTACAAACAGTAACTAACCCATTTATATGAGCCCTCTTTGGTCAAACTTGCAAAGCTGATTGCTACAGAATATCATCAGTACAAAAAAAAAAAAAAGAAAAAGGCAGATTTGGGCTTTACAGACTTCACACAGGTTTGGGGTTTTTTTATGATGCCTCCTTGGGAAAGCCTTGGAGTTTATTCTAAAAGTTACATTATAAACACAGAGTATGCCAAAATACTATGGATTAACTCAGAACACTTGACTCAGTTCTGAGTAAGGTAGTAGAAACTCTCAAATCAAAGTCAGGAGTTCTCAAGTAAGCATCTTTAGGCAAAGCATAAGAGAATAAGCTCAGTCAGCTTCTAGGAAAAAATACCTAGAAGTGATCACTAGGCATCAGAGAAAGTCAGTCAGCTCCTCAAACCACTGCAAGATTTCCTGTATTGCACCATCTTCTTTGGGAGTGTTTAGAAAGCAACCTTCCCAAAATCATGCATTTCTAACAGTCACAAAGAAATATGACTATTAGAGTATCATCATGACAACGCCTCCACTTTCTGTCTAATTAATAGCCCGTTGATTTTTCCTTCTATTTTATCCTGTATACACAAGCTTATGCAACTTCTATTTTAAGTCACGCTGAAATTCAGCTCATTTCTATTTGGACAGCTAGAAATTTTTGTTCAAGCACTCATTAGTTTAATTACAGAAGCTTTCCTTTCATTTACCTACAACTACACTGCTTGCTTCTTTTGACAGCTCTGTTGTGCCCTGATTTCCATATAAAATGTGTCCCATGTATCTACAGAAATATAAATAAAGTATTATGGATAAGCTGATATGCAGTAACCAGCTACGTGCACTCTTAAACCACTGCAAATGCTCAGTAACTTTGGACAGAAAACACCTTCACTGTGGAGCCTTCTCGCAGGCAGTTGTGACAACAACGTGATGCATAGGAACATGTTATATTACTGTAACGATTCAAACAACATTAAAATGTTAAGATACTTTTAAAAATTACTGCCAAATGCAAGGAAAGCATTTAACACGTTCTTAAATTCAAAATTAGCACCTTCCCCACAGGTTGCCCTTCTAGTCAAGAAACTGTATGACACTTCAAAGAATAATCACTCTTGCTATCTTTTTCACAAAGCCACCATGTACAACAGTATTCATACTTAATATCTTCCTGGTTTTGTCCCAAATGATACACTCCTCTATACTATCCCCAGTATATTAAAGACTTGATTTTTAAGGTATTCAACCATGTTAGAAGGTTCAGACACATCAAATACAGGTTCGCACTGCCTACAAGACCGAAAAAATGGTTGGATACTTGAAAATAGTGTCCAACTTGCAGTAATGTATACCATGTTATAAAAACACAGTTACCATGACACAAGTAATTTCTGCTTTAATTGTACCTTGTTGTCCTCCCTCCAACTCACCTCTTTTTTTATTTGGGGGGAGTGGGGGGAAGTCTGTCTTCTTTCTGAAATGCAAGCTTTTAGAAGCTGTTATCAAAGTCTTCCAAGCTTACTCTGCACCAAATTTAAAATTCCCCACTTCATATCAAACCCACAAAAGTTACGTTTTATCTAGAAGTTACCACAGACTTACATCGTTATAAAAAAATTAGTATTTCTCTCTAGTGCCCTACAGGCCTGCGTATTTCCTTTCCATCTGCTACTGTGGGGTTTCTGTGTGTTTCTGACCGAGCTAAAATACTCAATATTTTTTTTTAAATGGAATTATAATTTCGATCGTGTACTAGTACTCCTCCTCCAACAGCTTTTGCTATTGCCTCTTCTAGTGAGGATTTCAGAAATGCCTTGTTAACATGCCTGAGTTTTTCCAGCCTTCAATTCCTTTAGAATTTGATAGCAAATTTAACTCTTGTGACAGGAGGTGGAGTGAAAGTCTTCAGTTGTCTGTATTTTGTAGTACATTGCCACTGGAAATGAGAGTAATCCCCGATAAAAAGGACAGACCCTGAAATTCATTAAATGTAGTCATCTCCTTCTTCTAGCTTCAGCCTTTATGCAGAAAATAACATGATGGGGGCCGCTTCCAATGACCATTTTTTAAAGTGTGCTACCCATTTGCTAACAGCAAACACGTATTTTACTTCAGATAAATCAAAACATCCTTGGAAAATTCATAGCACAATTTTAGTACTGCATCTTGAATACAGGGTTATATTTCAGACATCTGTACTTAGAAATACACGCTGTTGTGATGCTCAACATTCTCTACTGCTCCTTTGCTTATTTTTATGTGTTATGTATTCCTCACCTCCATGCAACACAAAGCCAACCTCATTATGGCTATGACTGTCTCTTCACCCAAATCAAATAAAATCTTACCATTAGATACTTAATCAAATAGTTTTCTAAATATCCCTTCATAAATATAACTTGGCTGGATAATTCCACAAAGCTGTTAAAAGTAAAAACTCTCATACATTGGCTGGCTAAATTCTACAAAACTACATTAAAAACAATTGAAACAGTTTAAAGCACTTCCATGAGTATTTTTAGAATGCATCTGCAAGACAGTATGAGACCTGATGTATCAGCTCACCAACAAAAACCACAGACGCTCGTTCCACAGAGCCGAGCATCTAAAAGCCTCCAGACTGCCCAGCTCAACACTTCTCGGAACTGCCACCAAAACCAAGAAGACAAACTCCTGTAAAGCTAGTATTAGAGTAAGTAGTTGTTCGTGTTTTCTTAAATAATTCATCTCCTTGAACAAGAAAGAAAACCCTAACATTGTATTGTTCATTCCACTTTAATTAACTCAATTAGCAATACGCTGTTATGAACTAAACAAAACTATTGGAAGAAGGTTAACCAAGCCCTAATAAAAATCTTGATGTTTGTAACATACATGGCTTTTAAAAGTCAAAACATAATGCAGTTAGGTGCATTAAAATCTTGTTCAGGACAAAGCCAAATCATTCAAACCCTGCTCTGTTCTTTTATTACTAGACTGGATCATTTCCCAATACAAATGCACAGGCTTTAAATATCTTATAATTTATCTGAAGATCATTTCGCACTCATGTCTATTCTAAATATTAATGTCTCAAGAAGCTAATAGAAATCTGATATCCACAGTAATATTCTAATCTCCATTTTTCTAGTTCACAGTTATTACTGAAATCTCAAGAAAAGCTTATCTTTGCATACTTTCTACTTAATCATCATATTCTTCTGAGTCCCTACTCAAATCTCCTTCACCACACATCCTCATTTCTCTAAGTACTAAGGTCCACATTCTCAAATATATCTTAACACAGTAACTAGCGCAATTAATTTAAAAATAAAAAGTTGTTCCTGATCTCCAAAGCAGGTAGATACATACAGGGAATCAGCTGGAAAGATGTATGATTCTAGAGTAAATGGCTCTAACAACAGACATACAAAAAAAAGGATGTAAAAAGGTGCTTTTAGGGAGAAGATTTTCTAAGTGAAACACTACTGCTGTATCACATATCACTAGGAGAATATCTTCACTTAGGTATGGATGTTTTGAGTGATTCTTACAGCATTTATTTCAGTAACTTTTACAGGGTACAACTACAGTTAAATATTGTAGCAATATTATAGTATGATACCCTTCCTGCATGTTTTCTAAAAGACATTAATTATGCAACATTCTAACTGTAACTTCGTAAAAGAGCTTAGACAGCTTTTTACTCTGAAGATCACAGGACAGGTTACAACCAGCAGCTCTGGAATGTAACTTTTCCAGGATGGACTGATGATGTAGATTTAGATGCCAGAAGGTCTAAATGGCTCCACAATAATTAAAAAAAAAAAAAAACACACACACAAAAAACCACACAAAAACCCCAACATATATATATATATATTTCAGAATTCAGTTTCTGTAAGAAGTAATACACTAACCTGAAGCAGAAGCTACTAACTAGTAAATAAACTTTCCTCCCATCAATTCTTTTAAATACAATTATATCCTCCCCCCACTGCTGCCATACACTGATAACAAGTTACTTTACAAATACCAGGTAATTACAATTTCCACTTCATCTGGCATGTTTTCTCTTTTTTTCAGAAGTCTTTCTGCAAAACAGATTACAATAACACTTGTGATTTTTGCAGCTGTGCCCCTTCCAGAGTCTTTTCCCTCCCACTGTAACCGACTTTAACAATAGCAAATGCAAGCAACTTCACCTAAACAGAGGGAAAAATTAAAAATATACACAGCTACCCCAGTCTTCCTTGTTTTGACCTGACCTCTGCGTGCAAAGGGTTTAACTTCAAAGAGATTTCTTTTTTTTTTCTTTTTCTTTTCTAAAGACTAAGAATCCATGAAAAATGTTGGAAGGCCAAGGCCTACATTTATATAAACATTGCAACGGTGTTGACAGCTTTAAATAAAATAAATGGAATCAAATTTAATTTAGCATCATAATCTTATTAACATAGCTTACAAATGCACAGGTGAAGAATTTCTTAAGAGTCAAAAAATTGTTATTTAAGTTCCTTATAATATAGAAAGAAATCAATAGAACCAAGACACACATACGTGCATTAAGCCATCGCAGTAACTGTGCTCATGTAATAACTCAGACACTCAACAGTCAATCTGACACACAGCAAATGGCAGACTCTTACTAAACTTCAAGCAAGAAGAAAAAAGTTTAAGTCTTACATTTAGGCCATTCATTTCAGTTTATGCATAGATCTACATTGTTAAGGTGCAAGTACGTGCAATCTGGCTGTACAGAAGCAAACAAAATTTCCCTACCTTCCCTATCAATTTCTCCCATTTTTTTTACTGATCTTCATGCCTCAAGAAGACAATGAATTTTTCAAATGCCAGTTTGACAGTAAACATTTAAAGCATGAAATATTTTTCAAACTTCAATAGTGGAGGACTTTTTGTCAAATGCAAAACACTCATTTCCAAATGGAAAGAATTGTCATGCACTCACACCAACTTTTAATATAACCTTCCACATATTTGCAGAGCAGTAACCACAACATTTTGACACTTTATTTTCTTCCATCAGACAATTTTTAAACTAACGTAACTTTTTTTTTTCCCCTAGATTTGATATATAAGCTAAATTTGCTTTTTTAAACCACATTTATCTTTTAATAGACTACTGCATCTACTCCACAAGCTCTTTGAGCAGCACCTTGGGGGGGGGGGGGAAATAATNACTCTTTGAGCAGCACCTTGGGCAACAAGAGCTTCTGGGTTCTGCCAAAACACACAGGAAAACATATTCCAGAACAAAGGAAACTGCTTTTTCAACTTCACTAAAAACCCAGCACAATTATCTGTTCCCTTACCATGGCTGATTTTTGTGATCAAGCACAACCACACCACAACTTCTCCTAATGCCCAAGGTGGGGGGGGAATCATTTCTGTATAAGCGCATAAGTGATGTTATTTAAAGCAAACAGGAAATCATCAGGAACGCTGTGTATAGTAAGTAGAATTGCAAACACTGTGCCCAATTACATCTTGCAAAGTGTCGTCTGCAGAGAAGCTAGCAGTTCATATAATGATGCCACTCCTGATCTTTAGCAGTTGAAGTCACATCATGAAAAACAATAAATATTTGCTATTACCAGTTCTTGTAATGCAAGTACAATAGTTGCTAGCAATTAAATCAAATCACTAGCAGGGGAAACTGTCTTTGAATTCCAACAGTAGTTCACCCTCCCTCAGTCATCAGTACTCTATTAAGCTATTCATAGCATAAAACCTACCAGATTAAACTACATTTAGCTTGCCGTGTCACATGAATATGCTCATACTAATCACCATGCAAAGTCATCTTGTGAGAAACTGTCTTTATTTCTACATTGAAGCAGTTCATTGGTAATTTACGTTGCTATCCAGAATTATTTTTTCTCATTACCATCACTTCTGTCATATCCTGGAGCGTTAACAGTACATCACATTGCCTCTGCAAATAATACAACTGAATAATGATGACAGTGCAAACAATGGAGCTAGTGGTCTGTATGGGAAAACGCAATATAGATCCATATGTATATTGCGGAATAACGATGCAATTTCTACACATCCTACGTATATTTGAATTCTAACTTTCAGCTAGTGCTGATTTCCAGTGCGTTCATATTCCTAGCTGGTTTACAGTGTGAATCATTTACTTGGAATTCATCCATTTAGTGCATTTCTAGCAATTCTGTCTTTCAATAAAAGCTGATTCAATTAGAATAGACTTACAAGACCCATATGGTTTTATCAGTCACTGCATAAATGTGCAGAAAACTACCCCTTGAGGCAGTGTCCCTATTTAATCATTCCCTTAAAGGGAATGCCCTATTTTCCAGATGACATTTAACAGATGAGGCCAGCAAGCCTCCTGAAGACAACTGGTACTCTGCACAACAGTCTGCCCTAAGAAGAAATATCCATATCAGGACCTTTAGAAAGCCCAAATTCATCTTCACAGACAGCTTTTAAAGCACCTATCAAACTTTACTTTTCCAACAACCAGTTTTAAGGCTTCAACCTCTTGCACACGCTTCCTAGAAATTCTTCCACACATCCCATGAACTGTGGTTCATCGATGCTCAGCATGACAGCTATATTGAAAATATCTTGTTTGAGAAACATATGAGTATCAACCAGTTTGCGTTTCCTACATGACAATGTGCTACATCTGAGCAGGGGTGAGAAAACTCAATTTCCTTAACAGCAGCCTCCGAGGAGGCAGCATTTTGGACTCTGCAGAGAAGGCAGTGGTTACAGCCCTTTAGACCCCTAGATCCTTGGGATTCATGGGAAAGCGACCTCTCCCAACTTCCAGTCCCACAAAGAATTGGATCCTGCAGGCTGCTCCTCTGTCCCCTTCCTGTAGAAACCATGGTGCTTCTTGCACCTATGCAAACAAACACACACAAAACTGGAGGCTCATACTGATGCAGCAGCATGGTTATTGTTGCGCAAAAGATGGTGAATATTTGGCACAGCTCAGTTTGTGACCAAACAGGACAGAGCTTGCTTCTGACCTGTCCTATTTGTTCTGCACTGTGGGTGTGATCTTGCCAGATGGTTGCAGCATTCTAGAAATTTCCTCCATTCAGAGCCAGCCTCACAAAGATGTCCACCTTGAGTAGGGGAAAAGACTACACACTTTCCATAAAAAAAAAAAAAAAATCAAGTCTCCACAACGCTCTTCAGCAAAGGTGTATATTCACAGAAAAGGGTGCCACATAATCACCAGCATTCACCTTTTCTTTTTCCCTTCTTATTCAATTACAGAACTTGTAGCTCATGACCCTAATCTCAGAATTCAGTGATATCTGTAAGAAACAACTTTCCTTTCACTGAATGTGCAAAACCAACTTTTTTCAGCTTTCAGAATTAGGAACTCTATTTTAAAGTAAATTTTAAAACCCCAACTCATTCACACATTTTTTCTACAAAGCACTGTCATTTGAACTATGCAGTTCAGACAAAGTATATTCAAGCATTATAGAAATGTTTAAAGATAAGTCCCAAACTTCCAGCAAGTTAGAATGGGGAAATTGTCAATTGTTCATTTCCTCCCCACCTCACAACTCCTACGAAAGCAAAACTTGTAGCAGGCGTCAAGGCCATATCTTATAGTCTTCAGTCTGACTTCTGATGCAAGTTTGCCAGCCAAGAGCCTACCAGCAACACCCTGCAGCTGAACTCCAAGTTCAAGCCTGCTCTACATCAACGTACCACATACCAGTGGAATGCAATTCACAGAGAACACACAATCCTCAGGATCTCTCTGTCCTACTTAAACCAGGATAAGTTAATGGATGAAAGCATAAAAAATGAACACTTAGTATTTTGTTCCACTAGCCTACTTTGAAAGTATTTTGTAGTTGACTGTATCAGCCAACAAGACAAGACATCATTTGATACTCTGAGAAAATCTTCTGCAAAGCAAACTGTCCTAACCTGGCTTTCAAGATGAAAGGAACAGACACTTGGTATCAAGATTTAAGCAGGAACAGGCATAGTGGGTTGTCACAAAAATAAAGGAAAAATTGTTATAAAAAGTCATGAGGCAGAAAATACAACTTCTCATCACTCTACAGGTGATACAAGAGCTTTCTTCTTACCAGCTTGACTTCTCTTTTAGCATCATCTTATTGTAGGAATCTATTAAAATCCCAGTAGCTTTTAGACCAGAACAGCTAATAATTTTCCCTAGAAAAGACACAGTGAGCAAGAATACCATTGGTGGCACTAAAAACAAAGGTGACATTTTCACCAAAAAAAAAAAAAAAAGCACAAAACACGAAAACAACAATCAGCTGAGCATATTGAAACATGCAATACTTACGCCCCAAAGGAAAGTACTTAATAATGGAAATAAAAAGGAGTATATCCATTATCAAACATGGAAAGAAAACAAATACTGGATGTACCAGATGGCATTAAGGTTTCTTTGCTTCAGTCTCCACACAGAACTTTAATTCCATTTAACCAAATTGAACAAGGAGATGTAAGTTAGAATAAGAAAAAGACCAGGCTACTGAATGTTATATATCACAGCGAATAACATCTAATGAAATTCACCCTCCAAAACATATTGTTTAGAGAACTACAGGAAGATGGAAGAAGTCAACAAGTACTGCAGAAGAAAAAAAAAGAAAAGTAAAAGAGAAATCACATGATGGGCAAATACAAACATAGGAAGTAGTAGCTGACTCAGCCTAACTCAAATTTCAGAAAGATACTAAAACAAAATTATTTAACAATTGGGAGCATTAAAGGATAAAGCCGATTGGCTTGCCACAGCCTAATTTCTCTCTTTAGTGGACCAATTGTCCTAGTGACTAGGAGAAAAGCAATACACGTCCCAAAGCTTGACTTGAGACACAATCAAAAATACATTCTCCCACTCAAGCTAGACTATGATTTGGACGAAGACGTTGCAGAATGAAGTTAAAAATTATGGTTTGCTTTTAATAGTTCTCAACCAGCAGCTGCAGATGTATGATAGCATTTATAATGAGGTTCTACAGGCACACTATTTAATATTCTTAACCTTGCTTCAGGCAAAATAATAAAGCGTAGAACAAGCAAACAGCACCATGCTGAAAGGTGGTGAGAACTACCTGCCAAGACCATCTTGAGTTAAGAAGACTCAAAAAATCAAAATTATGAAATCCAAGAAAGACAGCATAAAACACCACAGACCTCATGATTGCATAAAAAAAGCCCTGCTGAAGTAACAATGGTACACAAAAGGACACCAGACTGTACCGGACCAAGTAGATGGCAAGGCACAGAGAAGCCAACATCATGATACTATTGCACAAAAGGAAAATCCTCATTCAAGGAAGTACCAACATCAGACATCATGATTTAGCAGGACTCTGGAAAAGCACTGGCCCACTAAACCTTATACTAGAAATGACTCAGCTGAAGGCCGGTCCTCATTCTGGGCTACCACTGTAAGAAACAGGTGCATCAACTGAAGAGTCAAGAATAAAGAATCATGATATAAACCGAAGCAGACTGCCACCTGTAAGAAAGGACTGCTGGAATTTTGTTTCTGTAAGAAAGACTTGGAGAGGAAAAGTGGGCGAATACGGAAACCGTAACCCAATAACCAAAGAACTACAAATATAGTGGGTAAATCACTGGGATAGGGGGAGTATAAATCAACTTATCTTACTGAACAGAAAGGTTAGATGTCTGGAAAAACGTCATGGGTAAAAGCACTATAAATAAGCTGTCTAAAGGGGTTACAGTCTCCTTCACTGGAGACGTGCTAGGACAAAGATTATGTTAGAAGTTGCCCAGGTTTACTGATCCTCTTTCAATACGGAAGAGGGTCTAATTCACTAGAACACCTTTTCCATCCTCAGTTCCTAGGGCAACATAGGTAAGCCAAACAAGATGTTAGCCTCCTTAGAACCATCCCTATAATTAAGCCAAATGTATTCAAAGCCTTTACTACCTCAGTAACTGTGGAAAACAAATGCTAATGTATTTTGCTTGGCTTTGGGACAATGCAGCTGAACAAGCCATTCTTGACTGGCAGAACCTACCTCTGACCCTGCAGTGCCCATTAACAAAGGTGGCCTTCTAGAGAGCATATCTCCTAAATACATTATCAGATCTGCGATCTTGGAAACAGAGTGCTAAGAAGTTTTTATTCCCGTTCAGCAGCTCTGACATCATTTGTTACCATAGGAGGAGAAGAGAGAAAGTTTATAGAAAGTGATAAGTTTCTTTCTACTCCCTTTTGTTTCTTTAATTACATAAGGTATTTACACACAGTAGGCCAGGTCACAATGACAGCTACCGGAATTTCTGAGCAGAGATGACTGCTGATATAACTACTATTTCCAATATGATGCAAAAAGAAACAGCTAAGCTAGCTTTAAATCAGCTATCAAAGTTGGATCAAACAGGCGCTACCAGGTCTTCGCCCAACATCAAGTGAAATATTGTTCATTTTGTTCTGGAGAGATTGCATTAAAAAAGGGATGAAACAACCAACCAAACAACCAAGCTGCTGCAGCAGACATCAGGAAAGAGTTGCAGAAAAAAACCCAAACAAACATCAAACCAAAAATACCAAGCTCATGCTTAAAAAAAAAGCCATATTTTGTCATGAGCTCTTTAGAGTAATGGATTAAAATATCTGCCAGTTTCAAAACTACAAAGGTTTAACAACAGAATTAACCTTAAAAAAAAAAAACAAACACCAAAACCAAAACTACCACCACCAAAACCAACTTAATTACGTAACCTTTCTAAAATACAAGCTTTATCTTCTTTTGATAGGGTGACCGTTGCATTCACTGTTGCACATACAAGCTACACCTATCAACAGCATAAAACAGAGCCACCCCAATCAATAAAAATTACTTCATGGTTTTATATTGAAAAAACAAATCTCATTCAATTTGCTGTGTGCAATATTCTTAAGTTTCACTATATTTTTCAAAGAAAATAACTCCTAAATAAATTACTCAATAATTACAAAGGTTACTTAAAAAAACTCTTTTTAAAAATAAGACTGGAAGTCCAGAATGATTGGATTACCTACCTACCTACAGAGCAAAAGAGAACTATTTACACATACTTCTCAGAATTTAATATTTAAGCCAAAACATAACAAGTATTACAGAGCTTAGTAAAGTATGGATTATATATGACTTTTCCACTCACTTCATTCCTGCAAATATTTCCTTCCCCAAACTACCACAAGTAACGAACCGCTCTCCAGCCTGTTAAGCTTGATTCAATTGTGTATTTGTAAAATCAGCATGACAGGCAGTTCTTTTTCTCCTTCACAACCTTACCCTGACACACGCGTGCGCATGTGCACACCCAGAGGCTGCACACTGGAAGGCAGAAGAGAGTCCTTAACAAGCTGTTGTAAAACAGACACGTTAAACCAGATGTACAAGATAAGTACCAACTCTCTGTCCTGAGCAGTACTGCATTTCAACAGAAATAAAAATACCAGATTTGGTTAAATGTAACTGATTCGTGCTTATAAACATCCAGATGGTACATGACTAAACAAATTGCACATATTTGCTGAAGAAAAATGACCTTGATATCCAAGTTAAAAAATTAAACATTTTATTTATGCTTCTCAAGGCATAAAACAAATGCGTGACAGCTTCGAGTAGAGACCTGTATCTCGTATTTAGGAGACTGTCAGACATGCTTATAAAATACATGCATGTATTGAATGTCCACAGGCACAATTGAGCACAGACCAAATATCAAGCAAATGTAGAAAGATGGCATCCCAGTTCCTTATACCTCAGACTCTTCTGTCTGGTGTGATTTAAAGTTGGCTTTTCATTCCTTAGGCTGGAAGAAAAACAACAATCCAGTAATGGAGATCAACAGAGCATAGGAGATGGAAGCCATGCCCCCATTCAGCTGGTTATACCTGTCTCTGCTTCAGCAGTACAGATTGTGAAGAGATAATAGATCCCAAATAGACAGAAATTCATCCTGACTTGAGATTACTTTCTAATTCTGGCTACAAATTTCAGGGGCTATTTTATGTAAATGATACTGCATATAGCAGCTTGCCCAACATGTATCAGAGGAATACCTAAAAAAACCCCAACTATCACCACCACCACCACCACACCCCAAACAAGCAAACCAACCAACCTTCACAGAAGTCACTTGTACTTGTTTAACCTCCTTAATCTCCCTCCTTCTTTCCCCTTGCCAAAAGAAAAAATACTTTGGGCTTGAATAGTGTGCACTAGGTCTCATAGATTCATACATAAGGTTAAGTTTTTACTGAATTTTAAAAAAGCAATAAAAGTAGTTCTAAAAAATAAAATGAAATAAAATCATAACAAGCATTAAGTAGTTACATCTTTGTACAACAATCCTTCTCCTATTATTAGCTAAGAGAATACTATCAGTGAAAATATCATTTAGAATTCTGCTCTTTTTCCTAACTTGAATATCACGGAATGCTACTGACTCTGGAAAGGGGAAATTGATCATATACCCAGTCACTTTTTCTTCATTTTTCCTTTATTTACATAGCAAAATATCAGGCCAAGCATTTCAAAGTTTAAAAAGCCAGAGTTGCAGTTCCTCCTGTAGCTCTGACTACACTCCCTTGGATGTTCATCCTTCACACTGAATGGAAAAGTGGTTTGACATAGCATAGAAAAAAGAAAGGGACCCTGCAACTAGAGAGCAGACCATGATATGCATGCATAAAAACCACAGTAAGAAAAGCAAAGTGACAGGTATTTTTAAATCTGGATGCTGTCACCAACTGAGTAACAAGAGGGTTAATATGATCTGAAGAAGATGGAGCAGAGAGGTGATGGAACAGTAATGCAGCCCCCTAGAAGAGAGCAGCAAATGCACATCCCTTCAGAGAAAATGCTGGTTCTCTTCCCAGCAAGACTGAAACTCCGAACCCTGAGCTATACAACACGTCTAAATTACAACAACTAACCATGTTAGGGGGCAAGAAAAAAAAAACAACCACCCAAACCAAACACCTATTAAAGGACAGACAAACTGGGAGCAAATACTTGCTGCAGTAAGGTCTGTCCCAGGATCCAGCCCAAGCCTTGAAGGTCAAACCAGTCTTGGTGTACTCCTGATTCAGATAGTGCCATGAAAAGCAAAAGGAAAGAAAGAAAAGAAATGGTAGTGTGCCCACGGAGGCAACTTTCTTTCAGAAAAGCAGTAATTGTGAGAGTCAGACCAAATTTGGCAACCCCACTATAACCTCCCCAGAAGCCAGATAATTCCATTCTGCGTATTCAGCATAATGTCATTGCCGCTGTCGCTTTACAGTGATGCCGGTCTGGGCTTTTTCAGTGTTCTAGCAATTACTTCACTTTTCTGTACAACACAAGTGACAGAAGGCAAATGATGATTTTCAAGTGTTTACGTCTCAGCAGAACTTAAACAATTTAATGGGGTAAGGAAATCAAACCACTTATTTAGCCTAAGAGCTCTTCCTCTTACCAAACTTCAATGGCTTTTACAAACAATAGAGCTTCTCAAAGAGATCATACAAATTCTTTATCATGGAAACTGTTAGACAACCTAAATACAGAGTTTGTTACTAGTTCCCTCTATAACACAGTACGTTAGGGTTCTATTCAGCATTTCTTACTCATGCTTCTAAAGAACTTCAGCAGGAGACTTGCCCAAGTAAGGAATGATTATTACAGCCTTAGGTTCATTACGTTTATACAACATTTTTCATCTAGAAAGATTTTAAAATGTTTAAAAGGTCACATACAGAAAATTACTATATTCAGTACAGTCTCCTATCAAGGGGAACATAGTAATTTCTCAGTACCCAAGCAACAATACAGAACAATTTAGGTTAGAAAGTAAATAAGAAAGCCGTGTCTACAGGGAGAATTTAGATCCTTGGTGACATTATAAATTAAACTCTGGCAACGGTTCTACAGTAAAAGGTACAGGGATTTCCAGCTGGCAGATAGCATCTTAGTTTTACATCTGACTCGTGGCACATCCAACTGGCACCACGCTGAGGCACTCCCTCAGTACTAACCCAGCAAAAAAGTGCCACCACCTTGGGAATCAGTTACACCACTTCCTGCAGCAGCTGAGATTTCTCCTGGACATCTCCCACTCAAGCACGGCCCACTTCAACCATTCAAGGTGATGCTGCCATGGACAAAGCTAATTTAACGCCATGATAGAATCTGCTTTGAAAATTCTGCCTAGAAGTATATTGAAATATAATCACAAAGTCGTAAGAATTATTTCCACTAATCTTAACAATTCCACCAGTTGTTAAAGATCATAATCCATGCCTAGCCTCTGGCATAAAAGATTATTCTTTCAGAGAGAAGAAATTATTCAGCAGTGAAAACACTCACAAACTCTACCACACATCCGAAAATATTTCTGTAAAGTTAATTGCACATTATTAGTATAAAAAAATACAACTGTTTTAATCCACTTTGCATCTTATTTCCAGTTGCCTTCAAAAACAACAAACTCAACTATGGCTGCCTGTTTTCACATCTGCAGATCTGGTCACATTTAGTGAATTTTAACATGCAGATGCAGACATTAAACTGTCCACCACAAAGATATAGATTTCTCTGAACTAAAACAAAAACCAGTGCTTTACAGCATATTATACACAAAGCTCCCACCAGTAAAAAAATGCAATAGAAATTTTGAAGTAAGAACCACTGCACTCTAAGAGCTGTGCTGAGGCATCAACTTAATCTAACATTAAGCTTCACAAAGGAAGACTAAAAAGAAAAAAATGCATTCACAGGGTCATCAAAACACCATTCTATTGTTATTCTGGCCAACACTGATGAAAAACATTTTGTTGCATGGGCAGTACCAGCAAATGTTTTAACAAGGCCCCAATTTGGTCTCTTGGACTCCAGCTCCTTAAAAAAAAAAAAAATCCACCCAAATGGCCTTTTGTGTCTCTTTGGCACCCTAATGATTCTCTCCATAGACACAAAGGTCTACTTACTGGCTCAAATCTAATTTCAGAGTTGGAGCCCAAAACTGCCTGGCCTAAAACCTCAACCTGTATTTACCTCATGTTGTGTGTAAATCTTGGACTTTGCAAACATGTGAACATGCAATCCATTTAAATGCTATGGAAAAAAGAAACCCATAAACCTAGTCAGATACACATTGTTTCAGAGTTTAAGTAGACAAACAAGAATCAATATATCAACTAGAGCTCTGCATACCAGACCACTGTGGAAGAGAAACTGCAAACAAAATAAACATTTTTTTAAAAATACTTTTTTTGCTAAAATATTTTAAAATTTTGAAATATTCAAGCAGGGAAAAAGGAAGGCCATGATAATATAGTTTTCTCAGGACTGTTTATTTTTTTCCACACTTGTTTGTTTTTTTAAGTTTTAGTGCTTTTATCCAACTGAGTCTCCAGTGCAACAAAATATAATTTTAAACTGATGTTGCCTATCAAACTGACTGGAAGTTAAAGAGGCTTTATTTGTGCTGTTTTAAAGCTTCTGCATTCATTATTTCAGCAGTATTACTTTGCTGAAATAAAATACTGATCTGTACACATCTATCTGCAACATAAACACAATGCCACTGTTATAACTGGACACCTCTAAGCACATTTAGCTCACTGATTTCTTTGGTTAAAGGAGTAAAATTAAACAAATCAACTAGTATTCAAACCTGAAGTTATGACGAGTCCTTTCAGCATTCATTTCGGTTTTCAGAAGTCTACAAAATCAACTCCAGAGAGAAAGATGAATCTCTTTTTTTGTCAAGTAATTGGACTCAGCCTTGCACTTACAATTTCAAGCATGTAACATTTGTTGCAAGTCGTATTCAGTGCTGCTTTGAACGATATCTAGAATGTAATTGGTGCTTTTGATAGGATTGCAACTTCTATTGCCACTTAAAACTTCTCTTGCTGACGGGATTAACCCATAGGTATGATAACTGTAACAAAGGATTCTTTAGCAATATTCTCTCTGGTTAGCTCGCAAGCCTACAAGTGCACTCCTGTCGGTTTTATAAAAAACTTGCACTCCCCAAGCACGCACATTCAGGCCACAATACCGAAAAACACCGGCAGGCGCAGGGACCAGGTAATCCACTGCAAGCTGTGACAGGTTCACAGAAACAAGGGTCTCCCGGGAAGTCACCGATACGCAGGGTGGCACTTCCATACGGCGCAATTCAGCTAATCAACAACCCCTCCCCAAACAGACAGCGGTTATTATCCACCCCTGTAGCCCCAGAAACCTGCACAGGGATGCTCGGTGATGAAAAGTGAATTGAAAAAATAAAATTTTAAAAGGGGGTGTTTATAAGGCTAAGTTAAACTCATAGAAAAAAAAATAGTTTAAAGGAAAAAACCAAACCAAAACAAAAAAACATTAAACGGTGAGTGTGTTAGCAGGCCCGCCCCAGGGGATGGCTCTGCTTGGTGCGAGGGGCACGGCCTCTCCGGGGTTAGGCTGTGCAGGCAATTACGCCCTTCCTGGTATTTATTATTTCTCTCTCCGCACAGGCCGGCGCAGCGCTCCCGGCTCGGGGCGCGTTCAGCGGGGAGCCCCCGGTAAACGCGATCCGGTTCCTGTCACAGCCGCCCTCCTTCACACCCCGGGGCGCCGGGAAGCCGCCCAGCGGCTCCTCCCGGCCCCGATTCCTGTCACGGCCGCCCCCCTCGCTCCCCGGGGCGCCGGGGGGCCGCCCAACGACCACCCTCCCCGCCCCCGCTTCCCTTTCAGCCGCCGCCGCCGACCCACCGTGTGGAGGTGCCCTTCCTCACGTCGCACATCATGCACTTGAAGGCCTCGGCGCTGTTGCGGAAGGTGCAGACGCTGCAGTCCCAGTAGCCCTCGTCCGAGGAGGGTTTCGGCTGCCGCTTCGGCCTGCGGAGACACACGCGCGCCAGGGGCAACACCGGGCGCGACGCCCTCACGCCGCCGCTGCCCCCCCGGGGGCGCCCCGCCGGGCGCCATCGCCACCGCGCACCCGGCCGCCGCGGAGCGGGCCCGGGGAGAGGAGGAGGCGCCGCCGCTGCCCCTACCTGGTCGGGCTCTTCTTGTCTCCCATGCCGGCTCCAGACGCGTCCCCGGCCCGGCCCCGGCGCGGCCCTTTGTGTGTTTGTCAATAAGGAGGAGCGCGGGGGGTCTCTCGGCTCTAACGGGGACCCGGGGAGGAGGAGCCGCCGCCGCCACCTCCAGCTGTCGGGGAAACTCCTGCCGCCGCCGCTGCCCCCTCCCCCTCACGTGTACCCCCGCCGCCAACCAGCGGCCGCCCGCAGGCCGCGGCGCCCGGCGG
>VWYH01009488.1:660766-687833 GCA_013399365.1 Pampusana beccarii
GGCCGAGGCAGGCCGCGGGCAGCCGGAGCGGTGCGGGCCGGGGGCTCGGCGGGGTGCAGCCGCGGAGCCGGCGGGGGGCCGTGCTGGGCAGAACGGGCCGACCGGGAGATCGGGTGATTTAAACTGGCCCGCACGGCTTTCCCCTGGGAAACTGCTTTTCTGTATCACAGGGTATTGCTTGCAGTGGGGTCTAGGTTGCCTTGTTCTCCTTCCCGAAGAAATTGCTGCAGGTTGTGCTTTACAGCAAGAGGGAAACGGGAATAAAACTAAACACAACGTTCTGCTTAGAAACCTTGGTCTAAAGCAGCCCGTTCCCCGGAGGCGAGTGGAGATGATGGGTACGATACAAAACCAGGAGAGAGCGGTGTTACCTGGTACCTGTGTGCAGCGTGGTGCTTTGGCACTTTTAAAGTTTACACGCACAATGTGGTTCACGTGCAGCGTAGCAACGTTAAGCAAAACACTAGTGTTTGTTACCTGTATTGTCTTACTGCACAGGAGCCCCAGTCGCAGCCTAGGATGCCATTTTGCAAGATGCTGTACAAACAGAACAAAGAGCACATGTCCTAAGGATGTAACAAAAGACGGCAGTTAGACGGCAGAGGGCAAACAATGAGATTATGTTGGTCAGCATCGTAGTGGTCAAAGATATTTTTGCTGCATGGTCTTTGTCGAGAAATGATGGGATTTCGAGAACAAAATATGCCCGAGGGGAGGTTTACCCAAGTGTGTGGAAAAGGTGTAACTAAAGGTGTAGATGTCTTTGAAAATCTGGCCAGTGAACAATGGAGAAACTTTCTGAATCTAAAGGCAAACATGTCAAAAAGAATTTCAGCTAGAAATGCTGGGGTATGATGAAGAAAAGGAAAATGTAGGTAAAGTGCTTGACATCATCTTAGGGAAGCAAGGAAAGGCCCATTAGTTGGGCCATTTACAATTATGTAAACATACTAATACTTCTACAAGGTTCGTAGTTTTCTCTGTCTCTCCTGTACACCAGCAATTGGAAGCCTGTGTAGTATTTCCTGCTTGTGGGTGGTCATTTAGCCTGATCCTTCTGCATTCACATCCTGCTTCCAGAATTGTAATTTTCCCTGCCTTCTGGGTGGTTTTTTTCCATATTTGCCTTTTTCCTTTCATCCTCTATTGCAATTTTGTTCTTCTCTTTTTATGTTTCTCATAGAGCCTTCTGTAAATTATGAATAAAATGTATGGATTGCACATCTGAGGACAGGCCACACCAGGAGGAGACAGCTGGCCTGGGTTCATTTGTATTTAGTTAGACGTCTACATGAACTAGATGCCCAGACCCACCCCACAGCGGGGAGAAGCAAGCTCCTACACAAGGTGATTGATCTGTTGCTATGACAAGCATATTTTTATCTACGGAGACCATTTCTCCCAGTTGACTATAAAGAGAGCTTTGCACTAGTAGTCCAGAACTGGACATCTACCCTTTAAAATTACAGAATTATATGAGCTGACTCAGCTGTGCTTGAACCTCACACTACGTAGAAATCTGTAGACAGGATGCAATAGTGAAACTTTTCCACAGTGCACTCTTGCTAATGTATAAATAAACATATTATTTCCCCACTTTCAGAAGCACTTATTTTGAAACAGCCTCTTTCTCGTGACCTCTCCTGGGTCACAGCATACTTTTTCCATACTGATTGTGAGAAACAAAACAGACCTTCCACTGATGGTTACAAAACACTGGGATATGTTGCAGTCCCACAGGAACCATTCTTGCAGAGAAGCATTTCTAATCAGCAGGGGGAATTTCAACTGCCAGCCACAAATGCTATCCCTAACAGCCAAGTAATCTTTCTGGTTGTCGCGTTCCAGACCTTCTGTTGTGTGGCCGTCACCCAAACCACTGTGCTTAAAGATCGTGGTGTTTTCCCAGCAGCATTGAGCGTGTTTCCCACTGAGCTCCCAACTAATCCTTACTTTGGGACCTGAAAGGTGATTTGGATGGTGCATTCAGAAGTCCAGTTAGACGGGTCATGGTGCCCATGGGTCTGTGCGAGGATCGGTCTCATTCCTGAGTAACAACAAAGAGGAAAGAAAGGATGTTTTCCTCACACCTTATTCTATCCTCAAACAGGAGCACTAGAGAACACCAGTGAAAGTACTGAGCCATCCCATGTCACCTCTGCAACAAAAACAGTGGTGGAAAGCATCTTTTAGCAGCAGTGCGGGAAAGCACATTGAAGAGGTGTGTGTAATAGTCAAATGCTTAATCAAGAGATTTAGGAGGACTTTGCTACAAGCTGACAAAAGTTGAGAATTTCATAGCCAGAATTCTGTCATCCAGTGATATTCGTGTGAACCCAGAAAAGTCATCTGTCTTCTGCTGAGTATTTGTGTGACACATTACCTAGACTGAATGACAAAGTTCATGGCATCGGTATTAGCAATCTTTAAAAAAGTGTTTCAGGGAAAGAAAGGGAATGAATAAGCCCTCATTTTTAATTCCTTTAGTTTTAAGTTTGATTTCATCTACAAGTACAGTTGTTCTGGAATCGTTATTCCAGATAACCCTATTTTAATTCAGCTGAGCTAAAGTAAATACATCTTTAAGACAGAAGGGATGTGTGATATAATTGTTTTTGTACGTCAGGCATTCACTCTCTAGCTAGCGTTTGGTCTCTTATTATCTTAAAATTTACTTTCTTATAGCATTGTACTATGGAAATGCTCACAGTATGATTATGATACTGAAGATGATATGCTGATAGCTTTGTGGAAGTTAAAAATCTAATAATATTTTCAACATCTTATGGTATAAATGTTCTGGCATGCATGACTTCTCAGTTAAAAGTTTATTCATATTAAAGAGGATGTGAAAGGGGATAATAGCAATTTCTAAGTATATTTGTGTGAAAAATCTTGCTGCAGAGACAATTACAGTTGTTCCTGAAAAAAAGTGCTCACATATGAGGTTATTTAAGAATAGGCTGTTGCTGTGTAAATCTGTATGAAGACTTGCCATTTAGTCAATACATGAACCATTATTGCACACATCAAAGCTATGCCAGTTGCTGCATCACCAGCATCTTGAGCAACTAAGTAATCACTTCATCACTGCTTCAGTTTAAAAAACTCTCCATAAAGATGATTATCGTGATATTGTAGATAAGCCACCTTTTAAGCCTTATTTATAAAAAGAACAACTACACAAATATAAAATTGCACTGGAACAAATGCATATTATCCCAGGACAGTATATCTGCATTGCTTGAGTTGCATTGATGTAATAAAATCTACACAATTCATGGAAATTTGTCTGGTGAGTTTTTTTTAACACGCTTGGTATAAAGAGGCCCGAAGACCCTGTAATAAAGACAGTAAGATTGGTGACAGTGAGAACTGCCCCTCCAGCTTGTGTTTGCTCAGCCTTGGGGTCAGCCCAACCTATCAAAAAAGTATCGGTGGCTCCAAGGCGGCCCACACTTCTCTTGTTAATGTGTGGAGGCAGAACATGTAAATTCTGCTTTTGAAAGGGCTGGGGCAGAGTGGGACCACATCTAGAGTACATCATAACATCAGAGAGCCTAAAACATGCTTTAGAAGAGTTTGTGTGTTCAAGCCTGACCTAAACACATTGTCTAAGTGTAGGGAACTCTTGCGTTCATGAGACGGGTTTCACCAACACATCCTTCAGCTTTCACACAGTTCGAATGGCCCTGATATCAGCAGGGATATGCTGTTGTGAACCTGGAGTAACATGGTGGTAGATAAATCCAGGAGTCTTTCTAGGGCTGTAATTTGTATGTTTGTGCATATTTGGCTCCAAACATGTAAGACAGAGGATTGTATACAGAACACTTGCAGGTTATAGCATGGCAGCAGCATTTGTGTGTGTAGGATCAAGAAAAATTTGACCATAGTGGTAATTTTTAAAATTTGTCCTCAGGAATGAAATTACCAAACCATTCTACTTCAGGTGGTTGGTAATTATAAAATAATTATTTCAGTTACTGCCTGCTTTTCATTCATTCTCCTGGTTTGGGCCCTGCCTTTATCCTTGCAGATTTTGTAGTGAATTCAAAGGATGCCAAATGTTCAACTCTACAGTCTCTGTAAGTCCTCTATTTTGTCACAGAAAACTCTTAAAGTGGAAGTTTCCCTATTTTTTCTATTCAGCCTCTCTCGGAGGTAATCCAAGGTGTGAGGGATCACTGCTAGGAATAAAAGAACATTCTCAACACTCATTAAATCTTTCTGGTCCTTTTACTGAGATTCCCAGGCATAGCGGCACACATGACAGTCTTTTAGACTGAAGATGATAATTCATTTTGGATAGGTCACTAAAGATTATTAATAAATAATACCCATACTTAATTCTTCTATCATACCTCTCACAGGAGAGGTGTGCTACAGACTGCCTGTGAATGCTAAATTGAAGGTGTGCCAGGTGATGCCTTCAGACACCAGCAAGCTGTTCACACTCTGCATCTAGACTTCAGGAGCCAGTGGAAGTTTCCGTCCTAACAAATGGTGAAAAATTGGCTTCTCCAGGGCAATTGGTTCGAAGTGGTAAAACTGGGGCTGTGCTTTGAACCATCAATAATATAAAGGGAGCAGAGGCTCACCAGCCTCTGTGAATTTGGATCTCTGGGGTTGAAGGAACTGGAGTGAGGCTGCCATTATCAACTATTTAAATTTGGGGTTAAATATTTCCCTGGCTCCTTCCATCAGGGTGACATGAGGTAGTGTCCAGTACATCCTCTGTGAAGGGGGAAAAGGGGATTCATTCTGGCAAAGCCAGAGCCTCCCAAGGAGGAATTGGTATACATTGCAGGGGCTCCTTTAAACAGAAACAATCCCCGTTTTCAGCTGTCAGTTCTTGCTGACATCAGCATAAGATCTAGCTGCTTACAGGGGTGAACACATACATACCTTGATTAGCAAGCCCAGCTCCCTCGGGGCTACAGGAGAGAAAAGAAATAGCCCACTTTCAATGCTATCGGTTCAGGTCTGCTCCCTGATTTCATCATCTGCCTTTATCCCTCCTACTTTGCTCCCTCTTTCCCTCTCTGCTATTTGTCATCTTCTTGGTTTATTTTTTTTTCCGTTTTCCTTCTCCTCTTTATGTGTTACTCCATCCTCCTTCCTGTTTTCTTTTTCTACTTGTCTTCACATCCGAGGTTTATCTTTCTAGCTGGTCTTCTGTACTGCTAATTCTGCCTGCTCCATCCTCCAAGTTCCCCCTCTGTCATGGTTCACTCATCTCGTGCTTGTTTTTCACCTTCACTGATGCTCTCTCTTTTAGGAGTTGTTTTAAAGCGTTAAAATCTGGCCAGAGGTTGAGTTTCCTATTTTTGTGTCATGCAGGTGGCAGGCTTCCAGTGGAAATAGTGCCAAAGGAAGAACAGCAGCCCAGAAGAGATCTCACACTTTACAGCAATATTTAAAGCATTCTGAATCTGATTAGAGGCTATGACTGAAAGTCACACAGCTTCTTGGTCCTACATGGCATTTTTTAAAAGCTGTCAGCACAAAAAATGAAATACTAGAACTAAACCCCCTAAGCAAGTTCCAGCTTTGGTTCAGTACTCAGACGTTGTGTCAGTCAGCACGCAAGCACCTACTGTGATGGCTGGATTCACAAGTGCCATAAGCCACCTTTGGATCAAAAGCGCCATTCAGTTTTTCTCACTGTAAATATCTTTTATACATTCCTCCAGATTTTCTTTGAGATCAGAATTTGACTTACAGGCATTATCTCTGACAAATGAAGGGGAAAGGGTGAATGTGTAGCACTGTGGCATGAGGAGGAAGAAAAGGATATTGCAGATGTACTGCTTTTTCAGATATAATAGGAGTAGTAAATGAACAAACCAACCTTCTGTCAGAAAAAAACATACAAAGATGATGACTCCTTAAGAAGAATGCCTTCTCTGTGTATAATAAAAAGCATATTTCACTGCTCATAGCTATATATATACACATGCACACGCAGAGACATAGGTACATTAATATTCAAAACAGTTAAAAATTTGTCTTAATATGTATTCCATATGACATCATTACATTTTCATTATGAAATACTCTAAGGTAAGAGATCTCCACGAGAAACCTTTTGAGTCCCCTTTTCCCAATTCCCACACTATTCCATGTAAGGAAGAGAAAGATGGATTTAATAAAGGTGCGGCACACAGGAGTGCTGGTAAGAGATCTCACGTTTTAATTTTTTTTGGCTTGGAATCACTGGTTTTGTTTCAGTTTGGCAAAAGGTTATATCCTTCATGATATAATCCATGTCAGTATCTTCTGCCTCCAGCCCCAGTGTTACACTTTCCATTTTTCCTTTTTTTTTCCCCTCCTTAATTAAAAGAATCTAAAATATAGCATCTAAACAGCAAAAATGAATTTAAAAAGCACAGGGATCAGATCCAGCTAATAGAACACATCACCATGTGGGTTCGAAATCAAAGCTGAGCAAGGAAGCCTCTCCCCTGAGGAGAACACAATTTCCTTGCCACTGTGCTAAGGTTACTGCAGTGCCAGCATCCCTAAATAACCATGCCCTGCATCTTACCACACCTTCGTCTGTCTCCCCGTCTTTTTTTCTGGACTTGTGTTGCTGCTAAGTGTAAGGCTGGACTGTGTAGAGACCCAATATTTGGTAGAAGCTCTTTACAGAGCTGTTTTTTCAAAATAAATACATAAATGAGAAAGAGTAACGAAGTTCTTTAATTAACGTGGAGCATACCCTCAGGCTTTGCCTGTAGGTTCAGAGCGCTGTCTGCAGAAAAGCCCATTGCACTGACAGGTGGGCTGGGGCTGGGAGAAGCAGAAATCTCCCAGAGGAACCTGTCAGTCATCATGGATCGGTGTTGATTCCTCCTGTTAGGCAATTGCTCAAGCAGAAGACTCTCCAAATTGTTCAGAATTCAAGAAGAACTGTTCAAATAAAAGGCTGTCTAATCTTGCAGCACTGCTATTTTAAGATGTTTTATATCCTAAAAAAAAAAAAAAAAGTGCCCTGGAAAAAAAGATATTGCAATTATCGAGATGATCATCACAGATCACATTGAGGTCAGAAGACTTCTTTAGGAAGCAGCTGCACGGCACGGTTTGATGGGTGCTGTCTGGCCTGCAAATGATGGGGGAGGCTGCACAGCTAATGCTGCAAAGGCACACCACCCATGCAAAAGCTCTGCTCTCGAGCTAAACTGCTGCTCTCTGCCTGCTAAAAAGCAAAAGGAAATACAGTTACTACAAAAGGGAGTTTGAAAAATGACAAATTTTGCTTCTTAATTCTGCATTGGAGTTATCATCATCTGTAGCCATTACGTGCATCTGACTGTCCCTCAGAATGCTCTCCTACAGCCTTACAAAGAAATCTTCAAAGAAACGCCGGGATCAAGGCAGTGTAAGCACAAGATTTAAGTCAGCTTTGTGTGACAGCTTCTGATTTATGCTTTCAAACATACCCACAGATCTCTGCCCCCGTTTGTTAGTTACCACTTGCAAAATACATAAGGGCATGCAGTGCCTTAATGTACCTCTCCCAGAAGAATAAAATCTTTATACATGCTCTATTAAATTAGGTGGTTCAAAGAAGAATAATATTTTCCTGAAGACTGGATTTATGAAAAGACTACCTAGAAGCTTCTATTTTTAATCAATTGCAAATTCTGTAGCATTCGAGACAACTTTAATGTCCAAATCTGTCCTCACTAGGTCTATTTAACTACTACCCTTTTCATATAAACGTTGATAAATATTGCTAAGAATGAAGTGTTTAATGTCTTTTTTATGATACTAGTAGAACACACAGCAAAGGCTTTACCATTTCCCTTATCCTTGGGGAAATACTTAGGCAGATAAAGTAATTAATAATGTGAGTTCCTAGCTTATATAGTAACAACAGAATATTTGTTAGCTGCACATGTAAGAAGATTTCAAATAAATTCAGTAGTTCTATCTGTAGTTCAATTCTTTGAAAGAAAAAAGAAATCCTATAATTAGATTTATTTGTTGGAAAAAAAAAGCTATTTCACAGTTCAGAAGGGAGGCACGTAGCAGAAACTCTTTTAACCATGTCTCTCATTAAACTGCAGTAAAATGATCTAGATACTCTGCTTGGGTTAACCAACATACCTTTATGCAAGCTGTTTAACCTGTGCACTTAACTCCAGATAAGAATCTGTCCCTGTGTAACTAGAAGATAACAAACAGTATAGTAGACATAAGAAAAAAGTGCCTCAACCAGACAGTGGCAGAAAATGATTGATTGACTTTGTGTTCATTTGGTAACCTCAGGAGGTCAAATACAAGAGAGCTTGGAGAGCTTTGAAGTCTGAAAAAGTGTACATGTTCTAAAAGCTGTGTTCTGTCTTAGGAGTTTGCCTGGGACGCCAGCCAGAAGAGCACTGCAATAGCACCTGACAGATAAAATTAAAGCATGAATCATAATCTCTCTGGTCTGCCAAACTGAGGTTTATTCAAGTTGTAGCTTTAAGATAGATTACAGTTTATAATTTGATGGCATGTCCAAAAACTCTTATCCCTTAATTTCAAACAGCGTTGTGGGAAGGTCGTGTATTTGCACTGGGGTACAAACATCAGTTTGTGTGATGAAAATTGAGAGAAAGGAGTTCAAAACCATAATGGTTTCTATTGTTTAAATTTAAATGAAATACAGTTGGACATTTGCCAAGATAAGATATCATTCTGACAGAGTAGAATACTCAAGTATATCGAGCGAGCTCTTTGGATTAGTCTAGAAGAATAAAGGATATCCTAACACCCTTAGAAGGCAGGGGAAATGTGGAATGCTTCAAAAACAAGTGTTCAAAATAGCATTGATAATACATGATTTAAATGGAATTTGGAATATGGAATTCTTCATGTTTGAAACCTTCTTCCTAGATACGAGGAAGAAAAGAGGCAGACTAGACCTGGAAGAAAGCCTATTAAAGGGTAGAAGGGTATTATTTTCATTAATGCTAGCATTATTGATAGACTAATCTTCCAAAACAAATCTATTTAATCTATAATCTTTGAAGCTATAGAATTGGCTGGATATCACAGTAAGTATCATCCTTCCAATTTTCATTTTAGACGCTGTAGCAATCAAAGGATGATACAGCTTCAAAGAGCAATACAACATAGTCTGAAGTTCAATTTATCATGCTGGTAACGGACCAGCCAATGGGATTTTTTAGTTGGCTTGACTGGGACAAGAGATGGACATACAGAAGTCTTCAGTCATCAGATTACCTTGATATGCATGACTAGTTGGTAGTCTAAATATAGGGTTAGGTAAGCTAAATATTTTGTAATTGACAGCAAGCCATTTGCTTTATTAACACCAATAAAAAAGACTAATGCAATCTAAGAGCTTTTCCCTCTGTGCCTAGATATGCTGCAGATTTGTGTCTTTTAGCACGTGTTGTAATCCATAGATCACATGATAAAATAGTACAGAACTAAATTCAAAACATTCTTATATTTGAGACATCAGCTTACTAAAGTAAAATAGGAGACATCTGTGCAAGAATATGTATTTACTTTTAGTCTCTTTGGTAGTCTACATTCAGGACCTGACATTCAGTTCATCAGTTGCAGATATGCCTGATGTGTGAAAATCTGTTGAAAAGGGATCTAGATTTTTATACAAATAGCCATCACTAGATGCAATTCATATCTTTCCTGAGAGTACTTTCAGTTAAATTACTGATATACAATATCAACTCAAATTGATATTTGGCTGATAATTTCTTCAAAAGGTATTTACATAAGAACGTCTAACAAGAAAACCCAGGAAGAAACCCAATGAGAATACACAAGAACAGTAGCACAAAATCTGCCATAAGCTAAAGATGTCTATGAAGAAGCTTGGCTCAGCTGAAAACACTATCTGAAGTTTTGAGACAGATTCATCAGTAGGCACCAGTTGCTTTGTGCTGCTACACTGCAATGGAGAGCAAAAGCAAAGTCGTAAGCTAGGCCAGGTCTACCGCTGCTTTGCATTACTGGGGGAACTAACCAGCCAAAGAGACCTTCTAAGCCTGATCATTAATTGACTAGCAGTCAGGCACAGAGATCCTTTAGAAGACTGACATTGGGGACGGGGTGGTAATTGTGTGCACTGTCAGGGAGAGCTATTAACAGATGAGGCCAGTGTCCCCGACTGATTTTGGCCAATTAAACTGAATCATGCAAATCAGTGCATGAGGAAGGATGACACTTTGCTTTGTTATCTCCAGTGTTATACACCAAGGTATAGATCTGCACCTGCTTATCGCCCACAGCAGTTTCTATACCAGCCATTAATAATGTACTGTCAATCTATGTCCTCCAGCTGAAGCCTACATGTGAGATTTAGGGAGCTTTAACTCTATGGAAAGTTTGAATGCTCCTGTGCTTTCGCATTATTGAACAGAGATGTGGGATGAAAGACTGGCAAATGGCAACTTTCTAAAGTGATTTTTTTTGTTGTTTTAAGTTTAAAATGAATTGAAACATTTTATCTGTAAATTGTCACAAAGAGTGCTATATCCAAAGCACAGGTGATGCATCCCATGAAATTCATATCCTAGGTGATGCATCCTACAATCCATACAAAGGGATCTTGAACTTTGATGTGTACAAAGCAAAGAAGTTTTGAGTATTGAACCATTCACTCAGATTTCTATAAGAAGACACATACCACAAACACACCAGTACTCTCTGTTCCTCACAGTACATTCAAGGCCTGGAAATGCAACCAAAAAAAAAAAAAATCACCTATGGTGATGATATTACAGATTAGATAAGGTTTCTCTGATGTTCAGAAGGTGCAGAAAGGGTTGGCGTAGTAGGCATACTCAGGCTGATCTCTCACAGCATGCTGCCACTTCAGTTTGAAGTGCTCAGTAAAGAGCTCTGAGGAATTATTTCTGGCCAGTCCAATCATAGTGTCTTAGATGTGCTGATGAATGGTGTTGCTACACAAAACCTTCAAGTTCAGAAGCAACCTTGAAATGTCTGTTTCCAGTGCTATCAAAGATGGGAAGTATTGTAAAGCTGATGTTACCCATGTAAAGATGAACAGCAGGAACATCAGTGATTATATGAGTGTGCTGCAGCTGTGCCTGGACAGTGGGAAAGCCAGGGAGTTAAAAAGAGACAGTCAGTTCCAGAAGATGGTCTGGGTGAATTTTTTCTTTTATTGTCTGCTGGTTTATTTCATTTTTAATTGCTGAGGAAGAGGGGTCATATTCTGATACCAGGAGCCTTCCAAAAGTCAAGAAATGTCATACATACAGTAAGTCAGTGTAGTTTTATTTTCCTGGAAAACTATAAGCTACTAAGTTGCTTCATTAGATACACATTTATTTTAAGAAGCAACTGAACACAGGGTAACAGATTACGTAATAGCTGTTTTGGTTTGTTTTGTTTTTTCTATCGCACATGATGTATTTTGCACAGGCAAATGTGACAGCCCAGTCACTTTCTTTGTGTTTGAAATAGCGATGGGAGGAGTCAGGGCATTTGGAAAAGCTAGTTATACACCATGTTTTTCAGCTGAATTAGGGTAACTGCATTGCTGTAATGTGGAAAAACCCATTATGCAGCCAGAAAGCCCAGATACTTTATTCCAGATGCCAGTAACTCCTGCAAACATTTGCACTGAGGTCCCCACAGAAAGATTAAATTATGTTTCCAGAAAAAGTTATTGTTACTAGCTTTTATGTGTCCAGTAACTTGCAGTAGTTGTAGCCTCTTGGTGCTTTTAGCAAATGAGCTAAGTTAGATAAGTTCTTAGGGTTTTATTTTTTTTTTGGAGGCTGCCCTTGCAACACCTAAATCTCCAGAATCATGGCAATATTCTCTTTTACTGCAGCTTGGCTTCCCGCTTAACTAGCAGCTGAGAATTGGAGCTTGGTGTTCAATACTCCTCCAGTGTCTCACCTGAGGAACCTGCTTTTGGTAGTTAACAGGGTCAAAATTACTGCCTGAATTGATTCACAGACTTTATTTCAAGATAGCATTATGTGTTTGCACTGAAATAATGAGTGGGTGCAAGTTCTTTCTTGTTTAAACTTCCTTCCAAAGTCAGCCTTGGACTAGGATTTTGAGTTCTTCTCTGTCTGTTGCTGTAAATCTTTAGTGACTCTGCTTAAATCTAAGCATTCACTCTGGATTTTGAAGAGGTTTAAATGGATGCAGACTCTTCAGTTTTATCTTGTTTGGGTTTTTTCCCTTTGTTTTCCACCTGAGAAATAAAATAAGCAGATGGAATCTCAAGTCTTCTGAGAGCAACCACAGGGAAGAAGTTTTCCGTGGATGTGTAAAAACAAGCTAGAGGACAATTTGTAATTTATTGCTGCACTGCTGAGTCTGAAGTAATTGCATCACTTTCGAGCAGCCTGAGAAGGCTGGGTGAAAGCACACATTAACATGGAAATGTTACCAGGAAAAAGCGCTAAATTCCCACAAAAATTGCTAATGTGGAAATAATAGAAAAAGTATTATTTTCTGGATGATGTTAAACTATGTACGAATTAAGTTGTATTAAAAATAAATAAATGTACAGCTTTTCTTATTAGAAACCTGTGTTAATTGATGTGAATACAGCATTAAGAATGAATTTTTTTATTGCCAGTCAAAGTATTCTGACATAATTATAGCACTCCATGGTCTTTCTTAATGGATAGTGTTAATTTTGGAGTCTGTCTGGGTTTGCAGAAATTACTCGCTGTATTAATAGGTGCCAGCTGTGAGATAAGCCACTGACATCTCCTTAAAAATACTGTTGTTCTTCCACACTGACTTCATGTAAAGCTAATCATTGTACAGTTTTGCATTTAATATGTTAAGCTAAAAAGAAAAGCGCCACTTCACTTTACTATTGCAAATATTTAACTGATGAAGTATGAAACATTCTCTGGCTTGTTCTTGTTCTATGCCAGAAGAAATAATAATTTTTAAATAATCATTCTTTTCTGCTACATTTGTTCGAGGAGAAAAAAAAAAAATATGTTAAGGTCTCTTTTACTGATTCTGCAGCCTCATGGGGAATTTCTCCTGGTACATTTTACGTGTAGAATCACCTGAAGAAAAATTTTAACGAAAGTATTTCTGAAGAGCAGAAGTTGACTGATCTGGCAGTTTCAGGATCACGTTACACAAGCTAATTGTAGGCTGCAGCCCCAGGGAGGCTACCCTTCTTTGCCCAGGGGTCCGTCCCTGCCTCCCCCCTGCCTTGGCCACCATGGGGACAGAGCAGGGCACGGTGAGCTGGATCAGCTTGCCAGGCTGGCTGGAACCTCTCTGATGAGTTTTCATCAGAGTTCATTTTCTCTGCTCTGATCTGTGAGCTGGTCCGGCTCAGCCACAGCTGTTTGATTGGAAGCAGCAGGAGCTCATAACCAGAAGCAAGGAGGAGAGAGCTGGACCATTCTTTCTAGGCTGTAGCGAGTCAGGCTTCATTGCACACAAGTCAGCAATATAAAAATAGGTAACCTGAGCAATAACGTTGTACTGAAAATCACTCAGAAAATAAATTACCCTAATGACAAAAGGGACACGGATCTGACCTATGATCAAAAGACAGAAAAGCCACCAAACAGGAAACTCCCTGGGAAGCAAAAAGCTCTTTGTAGATTATCACTTATTTAATAGGAGAAGTGTAAGTGGTACTTCACAGATTTGAGTCCTAGCACTCACAATCTAAACATACATTGCAATACAGAGGCACAGGGACCAGCCTACATCATGGGGTTGCAGCCCTGAAGGATCAGGCTCTACATTAAATAATTAAACATGGTGGTGGGAGAACTGACCCAGACAGTGACTAGACACATCTACATTAACTTACAAGAATAAAACTGTACTATCTCATAGCTTGCTGACATGAGAAGGCTGAGGCCCTGCTTTCCCAGGGTTAATCCTGGCCCCACCTTTTCCCATTTTCTTGCCTCTGGCACTGTCTGACCCACGGGTGAGCCCACTCAGCTCACTAAACGAGCTTTCTGCCAGCTCAGCCAGCGGATCCAACAAACTGGGGCCATGCGAGGCAGTAACAAGAAAGCAGCAAGACTGGCAGAATGGAAAGCATCCTTCTGGGGGCAGCCAGGCATCCGAGTGTCTCAGCTATAATTGGAACCCTCCCAAGAGTGCTCTGAAGTGCTGGGTATTTGCATTCGGTTTATAGCGCTAGTGACAGCAAACCTGTAGCTGGTTATTTTTCACTTTGAGAACTCATAGGAGCACAGGATAATTCAGGTTGGAAGGGATCTCAGGAGGTCTGTAGTTCAATCTTCAGCTCAAAGCAGGGTCAGCTTTCAAGTCAGAGGGGGTTGCTCAGGGCTTTGTCTTTGCCTTGAAAATTCACTCTATTTGAGAAGTTCCACAGTTTATATAAAGTCTGTGATATTTTCCAGGGAAATTGCCTTTCCTCTGTCACCAAAAAAAAAATCTATGTAGCTTTAGCAGAGAACAAAACTATAAAAAAATATAATTGTCCTCCTGTTTGGGCTGCTCAAATGTAAGCCGAAGTCCACTCTGCAAGTGCCTCTGTGCAAACAGCGCACTGGCACACTCACAGCCTGCTCTGTCGGGAAGCACCATTCCTTAGGTCCCATTCCTTAGGGTCTGCTGAGAGAGATACAGACTCCCACCCTGGGACCTGTGACTTTCCCCTAAACATTTCAGCCTGAATGAGCCTCTCCTGCTTACCCTGTTTAACCTGGAGTGATTTCATTCCGACCTCAGACGTGGATGGTGGGCTCAGCTGGTGGGTACCAGGGGACAGGAGTTTTTCTCGGGGAAGGGGTTGGTCACTGTGAACCAGCAGGAACCAGGATAACTCTTCACAGCTGGATCTGGAAAAGGGCATCTGTCCATAGCCTGGGACACACATGAAACAGCTGTATTTTCTTATTTAAAATAAACCCAAGACTTTTTGTAAAAAAGAAGGAAGCTACTTAAGGAGAAGGTTCTGTGGATAGCAAAGCCAGCTACCCAAAAGTTAGAAGATGACAGCTGACTGTAAGACCTTGACTTGGTCCCCAGCACCAAGTGCATTATCAGTATCAGCACGTATTGTTCCTCCTTGGGATCTCTGTCTGGCTCAGTGCAGAATACAGATGAAATAGGAGTAATAAGGGGATCTTAAACTTGCCACTTTCTAATGTTCAAAAGCTTCACCTTGGCCCTTATATGTCAGTTAATATTCCTGTAATGCAGAGGGTTACATGCAGTATGCATGATGTGTGTTGACACACCTGTGTATACTTTGGACCACGTTCTCACATGAAAGAGAAGTAAAAATGCCTTTAAAAAGACTGAAAAATAAAATGATTAATGATGAGACTTGATTTTATCTCCTTTTAAATTCATGTTAACTTTGGACTTGCAAGGTCATGTTAAACAGTTTATATAGGAAATAGTAAATCAGCTTATCATAGCAAATGTAAAACAAATGTGACCGAGTTTGGATGTGACCGCGTGAACAGTCACATGGGGAGAAAATCCAGGCAGCTGCCTCCAAATAACCATTAATCCTCCCAAAGGCGAACAGACAAGAGAATGGCCTAAGGCCTCTAAGCGCCAGACGCCGTGCATTTCAGGAGAAGCAGCACTGAGGAAGCTGGGATGAGCCACAGTAAGATGTCTTTAAAGACACTGGTTTTTAATTCAGATCAAGTATTTGTCAATTAAGAGCATTAACTGGGGACACAGTCATCCTAACTGGCATATGCATTCATCCATGGACATAGCCTGGAGGAGTGGTGATCAATTATTCAGCAAGGCATTTTATGCTGCCTTCACCTTTCATAGCACATCATCTGCTAGATTTTGATCAGCAGCAAATATCCGAACAGCAGCAAATGAGAAAACAATTAATATTTGGTTGAAGCAGCGAGATTTTATTTTCCTCAGTCAAAACTCTCCTCAGCCAGCAGATTATGGAAGATGCACGAGTCCAGCTCCTTCTGTTCTCCAAAAAGAGCTGAGATGGTTGTTTCCCATTCTCCAAATATCTCATGTGCTTTAGCATTCAAACCCCTCAGAATTCTGCCTCTTCCATCACATTTATTGGCACCTCCTCCTCCCCCAGATCTTCGCTGTTGGTCCAGCAGCATGTCAATAGAGAACAGCTCTCCCTGAGTGCTTTTCCAGTTTTGAAGCTGCCCAAGACTGCAGTCAGAAATGTTGCTCTGGCTAAAGATGATGGAGGTAAAGAGGTCACTGTCCCACATACTCGCCAGTTTCTCTCCATCCTCCCCATCTACCTTCAGCTCAGTTCTCTTGGGTCAGCCCAAAGCGAACTATCCCATCAAAAACTTATTCATTTGCTGTTGGATCAAGGGAACTGATTCACCCTGAAGTTGCATAATCCCTTCATGTGATGCAAGGAAGAAAACAGGGACATGTGTGGGAGTGGGGACATGAAGACAGAAAGACTGGCATCTTTGGTGGCAGCCCACAGTTGTACCAGATTAAGTACAGTATGAACCACTCTCGGGGAAGAACATGTTGACTACGATCTCTCTACTGGAGAAAATACAGTATTATAAGGTAACAGAAGCTACTTCACACTTCTTTTGGATTTTTTAGTTTGGGTTTCATTGGCTTGCCCCTCTCAGGAGCCAGAGTCACAGTTTATGCACTTCAGAAATGAGATACATGTAAAAAATCCCTTTTTTTTTTTTTNGCCTGGATGAATCCATGCAGAACTCTTTCCATAGTCATTCTCTCACTTTCTAAGTTATTTACACTTCATGTGCTTGCCTTTTAGCACCAGGTAGGGTCTACATATTTTTTATGTGTAGTAAGTAACTTTTTGTGCCTCATATAGGAAAAACATACCAGACATCATTATAAAACAATCAAGATCGTTAATCCTGTTCTTCTCCTGTGGGAGCTGCTCTGTGTTTCTGTTGCTCCAGGGCATCCATCTCTTAGAAGTGCATATTCAGTGTTTTCCTCCTTGTATTTTCTGTTGTCATGGGTAATATCAGGTACGGAGTAGGATATGTGGGTGAAACTGCAGTATCTCTTCATCTCTCTAGCTCTCTCCTAGGAGGCTAGGGATAAGACCAACGTGATTTGGGAGGCAGTATTTCAGTTGATCTTCCTGTGGGCAATTATTCTACCTGCTTTGTCTAGGTGCGTTTGCTTAGCTGATTCTAAACTGAGGTCAATATTTAGAAAAGAAAATGTTTTCTACAATGAAGTTAAAAGGAAATGTTGATGCTGGGTAGCTCTGTAAGCAGGGAACTGTGCAGTTCTTACTTTTGAGTTAATAACCAGACTGAAACCTACACCTAAATAATCTGACCTATTAGCTACCTAAGATATGTTCAGGGTGGAATTAAACACATAACTAAAAGAAGTGATCCATAAAAAAAAATATCTTGGTCACAAAGGTCCCTCAGTATGCCTAGTTTTCTCCAAAAAACAGCCACCTAATTTCCAGTATCACTTAAGTCAAATCTATATGAAAATTGAAAACTGGCAAAGGATGGACAGCTAGGTTGGTCCTACATCCATCTCTTGCCAAAACATTTTCTGATGGTAACAAACAGCTCTGGGTTTCTGTGACAGGTGTGAATGTGTCTGCCATCACCTTAAAAACTGTGTCTATGCCTGTTCAGTGGGAAGGGTTTTGGAAGTGAGAGAGCAAGCAAAACCAAAATGCTTCGAAGTAGCTTCCCAACCACCAAGGGATGGGGATGTGACATGGTCTTGATCAAAGCTTCTGAGGTGAGATGGGCCAGAGCAGGGAGCACCTCTACTGCAGAAAGGTCAGTGTGGGATAATGGAGAAGACTGGATAAGCCTGCTGGAAAACCCTGCTGCTTGGCAGTGTGCCCAGAAAATAAGACATGCCATGAAATGGAAGCAAAGCATCCGCAAAGGAGGTTGTCCCTCATTTTGTGCCGATTAGCCCGGGACCTTCTCAAGGGTACCTGGGAACTAAGGAAGTCCTGTTTATCCACTGCCCCCCCGTCACAGTTCTCACAGTACTCAGTGCAGATGGATGCCCATCTTCAGAGGAGGGGAAGTGGTTCCTACAGAAGGGAGGTTTGGGGCTGTACTGCCAAACCCCCACTGTACTCAGGAACTGCACGCCCCTTCCACACCAACTGCTGTCAAGTCCATTTGAGTACAAAGAAGATATCCGCCAGCACTGGACCATATATTGGTATTATTAGACTTTTTATAGGCTCCTTGCAAAGCCTTGTTTAGATGCTGCACTGGTCCAAGTTTTTTTGATGTCTCTCCTTCAGCACGTACGAGGCAATGGCACCATATTCCTTATGCCTGGTCATTTTGCCAGTGAGGGTCTGCTGCCCAGCAGCTCCTCTCAAGAGCCTCAGCAGTTTTCTTCCCAGATCCATGTCAGATCACAGCAGGTAAGCCTGAAAAAAACGACATTGCTATGGCCTTTGATGGGCTCTACACAGGTGACAGTGCTACTGCTGGCTATTACGGCAGTGGAAACCTCTGGTGTACGGCCAGGTCCAAAGTAAAGGCTGTAGGGATCCAGCTGCAGCACGTGCAGGAAAAGGAAGGACAGAGCTGAGAATGGGTGCTTCGAAGAATCACCCGTGCTCTTGGGCAAAACAGTTATAAGTGAGCAAACAACTGAGCAAGAAAAGGCTTGAGTATAGATATGGAAGGTCCAGTGAAATCCTAGTGAGAAAAGAAAATATGTGATCTGCTGTAAGAGCCATGATCAAACATCCTTCTCAGGAATGCTTCACCTTTTGGTGTGACTTGATACCTGATCAGTATTTTGTATTACGTAGCTGAAATACTGTGTTCAGTTTTGGGCCCCTCACTAACAAGAAAGACATTGAGATGCTGGAGAGAGTTCAGAGAAGGGCAATGAAGCTGGTGAGGGGCCTGGAGCACAAGTCTGATGAGGAGCGGCTGAGGGAGCTGGGGCTGTTCAGGCTGGAGAAAAGGAGGCTGAGGGGAGGAGACCTTATCGCTGTCTACAACTACCTGAAAGGAGTTTGTAGCATGGACGATGTTGGTCTCTTCTGCCAAGCAGCAAGTGATAGGATGAGAAGAAATGGCCTCAAGTTGTGGCAGGGGAGGTTTAGATTGGATATTAGGAGAAAAATCTTCACAGAAAGGGTTGTCAGGCGTTGGAACAGGCTGCCCAGGGAAGTGGTGGAGTCACCATCCCTGGAGGTGTTTAAAAGATGTGTAGACATGGCACTTAGGGGCACGGTTTAGTAGTGCACTTGGGCAGTTAACAGTTGGACTTGATGATCTCAAAGGTTTTTTACAACCAAAATGATTGTATGATACTACGAATACTTTGATCAAGTGCAAGGCATTCAAAAGCCAGGCTTAGTGCTCTGCCAGGCTCTGATGCACAGCCCTTCAGCCCATGGTGCTATCACATCTGTTTTATACAGGGCAGGACCCAGGGATGGCAGGTGGACCCACAGCTCTACCTCACTGCTCTGTAAACCACCATCTGATTTTCTTTCCTGTATCTTCTACAACAAACTGCAAAGCAGCATTGTGAAAAGGGGTTATTAAATAAATACAATCTGGTGATGAACAGCCTCCTCTTAAGCAGGGAACTGTGTGTCATCAAGCTTCTCCCTTATGTCAGGGAAGAGAGGAGTGAAGGAGAGGTGATAATGACAGGGACTGCCTCCAGGGAGGGAGGTGGAGACAGCATCGGAGCGGGTGGAGAGCTCAGATTGTGGTGAAGGGAGAGAAGGAATACAGAGTACAGTCACGTGAACATGGTGGAAATAGATAAAGGTCAAGCAAAAGAAGAATTTATTAGGAGCGAAACAAAGCAGAACCACCGAAACCTTCAAAGCTATAAAAATGAGAAAAGGAGAAAAAGTATGAAAACATTCTCATCAAAATTCCTAAAATAGGCACATGTTAGCATACTCAGAGAGGGAAAAAAAACCAGGGAGGCTTCGATCTTGTCTGTCTCTCTAATCTAGCCAGCAGTGTGCCCATGTTCCCACGCAACGTGACTATAATTATAAGCTGTGATCTATCAAAGCAAGACCTGGAAATTTTAATCTTATTGCCCTGTAAATGTACAGGGAAGGATGCAAAATTGTTAAAGCATTGACTCTTCTCATCTAACCACATTGTTATTTAGCACCATGATTCTACACATAATGGCAGTGGCTGCATTTCCAGTGAGTAGGGCTTGAAAGTATCACACAATTAGATAAGAAATGTAATGAATATGACCAACACTTCACCCAGGTTTACTGTCTTTTGGTGTCCAATGGAAATTGCTTGCAATTGCCTCCTCTTTAAATGACAATCCCACACAAGGTTCTCTTTCCAATTAACAAAAAGCCTTGAAGTGTAAGAACACATTTAAAGAGCTCTTTTTTCAGTTTTGTCACCTATTTGTGCTCAAGAGTCCACTTCTCACTCTTTCCCCCACATGCTGATAAACTCTATGCTGACAGACTGAAGGGGTTGAGCTCAAATGAGCCCTGAAAATTTGTATTTCAGCTTTGGCATTTACTACATTGGCAATGGATGTCTCCCCCTACCACTTCACCAGAGCACCAGCCTCCTGCTGTAAAGCAGTATAAACTCAGACAAAGATAGGAGTGCCCTCAATCTAAGAACACTGGAGTATTTTATAAATGCGGTATTTGACCTTGTTAGTGATGGGAGGTTATTGATACTTAGAGAAGCATCACAGCTAGAGGCATAATGGAGCTTGTTGAGGGCTGTGGGAAATACAGTCTATGGCCCCAGGCTTCTACATAGCCTGGGAAGACAGAGGACAGTTATTAGCTTTGAAGATCTTATAACTTGCCTCCAAGGAAAAGAGAGTTCCGTTTTGCAAGACAGGGACTTTGAAGATAAAAAACAAAACCAAATGCAAACCCCACAAGAAACAGACCCCCTCCCCCAAACAAACCAAAAAAACCCCACCCCACCCAGCTTTAAAGGATCTCTCCCTGAAATATTAAAGTTCCTGTGAACCAAACATTACCAGACCTACTATTCTCTAGGAAAGAGATACAGAATCTACTGGAAGCTTAGATCAGCCAGGAAAAATATAGGCAGGTGTGTGAAATAAGATGTAGGGGTTTCAGTCCCATTTTCGTCCAGAAATATTTTACTAAAATATTCTGCCTTTTAGTAGCACTTAGTTACTGATCATCTTGCCATTGTCCCCATAGGACAAAGACACATAAACCTCAAGCAGAGGTCAGTTCCGCTGGTGAAAACACTGTGATGAGCAGAGGGCAGAAGCCCATGCCAGGGTGGAAGAACCATGGGGAGAAGCAAGGGCTGAGCAGAAGGTGCTTGCAAAGGTCATTGGAGGTAACCGATCAGCTCAGGAACAGCCAGGAAAGGAAGAGCTATTCTTATGCCCATTCAATATTCAGCAGTATCAGATGAAAAGCCAAGACAGCTGGTGTCCTACGTGATACTCGTTATTCACGAGTTTTACAAGCATATTTTCCATTCCACTATCCAAGCTTTTAAAGAGTATTGAACAGTATCACATTCATGACAGATCTCTGCAGAACCCCACTCAGTACATCTCATCAGTTTGTCTGTGAATTACTGGGAGCAGTTTTCCCCCCAAAATTTCACTCAGGTTACAGCAGTAGTATTTAGACTATGGTGTTACTATGTTACAATATCACAAATCTTAATGAAGTCAAGATAAATAATATCTACCACCTCTCTTTTACATGTAAAATCCATAGCCTTGTACAGAAAGACATCAGATTAATTACAGTCCATATTGATTTTTACTTCTGATGCATTTGCTCGATAATTTTGTTCCAGGACTTTTTTTTAACCATGGATCTAAAATTCCTCAGCTCCCATTTTTTAAAACCAGAATCTGAGCATATACTTGTAAACACAAATTCTCAGAGACAACTCTTAAAATTGCCTGGGGTCTCTAAGTACTCTGGGAGGCCCAGCCATTTTAACAACATCAAACTAATCTAAGTATTCCCTATCCCTAATTTTCCCTGTTGCAGCTTGTATTCTGATAGATGGTTGCTAGCATTACATTTGACTTTATTAGCAACGGCTGATTCCACCAGGGCTGAAACGCCTCTGCTTTTCCAGCTGCTGCACTGAGGACTTCTCCCTGTTGAAGGGGGGATCAACCTGCTCCCTGGTTTTACCCCTCCTATGAGCATACTCCTCTTTTCTTGTTATTCCTAAAACACTAATTATTTTCTTGTTTGATTGGCTGATCTTTTGATTTTGCCTCTGCATCTTTGTGCTAATATGATAACACTTAGCAAACTGACCTAGGTTCCAATTTCTTCTCCTGTTTTAACAGTGTTGAAGAGTTCATGGTTTAGTTAAGTTGGGGTCTTATCTCACTCCTTGTTTTATTCCACTTTGGGGTAGTTTGCAATAATGCATTTATCAAAGCTCCTTTAAGGAGCTGCCTTTTTTTTGCTTTTCACTACTTCCCATGAGCTCTGAATTTTCATCTCTTACTGCTTCAGTTGTGTTGTGACACTTGCGAAAATTAATGGGATCAATAGTACGTTTACAAGTGAAACTTGACCTACTGCCTCTGGATGAGAAAAATAGGTTGGGAAACCAGTAAGAGTGAACAATCAGTCACGAGGGATTTCTCCTTAGCAAGGTGGCTGGTTTACTTCATGTGACTGTCCCGTATCTTAACAAACTATTCATGTCACGTACGTGATAGCAGCCTACTGAGGCTCCTCTGAGTCTCTCGGTTCCCTCCTGTGATTCTCTGAGTTGAAATGCTGTTTCCCTAAACCAGTATTCAGACGTAGTGGTACTAGTAAGAAATACGAACATTTTGGAACAGCCCGAGTATGGAACTATGGAAATACGAATCAAAATAGGAAATAACCATCTGCTGGTTGACTTATTCTTATTAAAAGGGACAGACAGCTAACTTTTATTTCTAAATGAATAAACATATAATAAATGAACTGAATAAGCTTAAGACAGTATCTTTGAAATAATATAAAAACATTACAGAGATTCCCCATCACACTGTTTTCTATTTTAGAATACATAATTCTAAAGGGAGTGCTTTCTGCCAAACATCAGGAGATATCCACAGTGAACTCTTAAACCCTTGAAAAGGAGGGGGAAAAGAAGAAAGAAAAAAAATAACAGAACAGCTAATAAACTTTTTGAGAAAGTAACAGCAAAAAATACTGCCTATCATAATACTGTGGCACAAAATACATCTTTTAAAACCAGTTATCAATGAATAATGCACTTATCTCTCAGACTGGAGGCGTGTATGAAACTCATACTTGAGTATTCTCCAAAGGAATATGTCTAGACATTTGAAATACAGTTTGTTGGCCTCTCTCATCAGCTGAAGCCTAAGTATGATACATCTGTCATCAAACATGGCAGCAAACATTAGCCTGTGCGATTTATTGCTGGTTTTGCTATAATTCAGTTAATAATGACCATATATATTTTAATCATCTCAGTGAATTCAATTTAACTCATTCATATTATGTCAAGGAACTGTAACAATTATATTTCAAGAAGAGAGAGAAACAGAGATGGCAGAGGAAAGTTTCCAGGCAGCAAATTTTGGAATTAATTTCTTGTTCCTTATTCATTATTAATACAAGTAATTTTAGAACAAACCATAGGATGAATTTTTATTATTAGTTGCTCACTTCAGCTTGCTAGGGTTATGTCCATCTTCAGACATTTTAATTTTTTCTTATTAATTAAAAATAAAAAAATAGATGGGCTATCCCCTCATATTATTAGCAGTTTACTGAAGGAAAAAGAACCTGAATGAGTAAAGTTTCCTTCAGTTGTAAACCTAGGTCCTTATTTACGTATTAAATTAAGTCAAGAAAAGTGGAAAATCAATTGGACAGAATAACTAAATGAATGGCATAGCTGGAAAGCAATTTTATTTTTAAAAAGCATGACGCAGGGAAAATATAGTTAAAATGAGACACCCTGAAGCTGGTCTGCAGCTTGTATATCAACACATGAAAACCACAGAACAGAAATCTCTCCATCTGAGTCAGAAATCTAGGGAGGAAACCTTCATCATAAGCAGAACAAACACCAAGTTATGAATGAGGAAAAACCCCTCAGCATAACTCATATCAGTGGTGAAGTGAATAGAGAGAGAAGGGCTTTATCATCCAGACAGTTGGAAAAACTGGAGAAAGCTCTGAACAATAACAATCCCATGGAGATGGACAAGAGAGCAGGGAAGTGAGTTTAAGAGACACTGGTTTTCAGAAGCATCATTAGGTCTTAGAAGTTGTTTATTGGCTAAAGAGCCCTTGAACAACAACTGGTGACATAAGGGGTAGATTGGGAAGTCACTCATGGCTTTATTAAAAAAAAAAAAAAAAAAGCTGAGCCACATCCACCCTTGCCACATTGCTGTGAAGTTTAGCACCTGAGAAAATCAGAAAACTGACTTCAGATTTGAATGTGAAAAACAAACTTTCACTGCAATATGCAAAATCATTCATTTCCTGTAACAGCCTTCTTGAAATAGAGGAGAATTCATGTTACAGATGAGTGTGTTGGTGTTTAGTTTACCTTTTGACTCCCTTTTGCCCCTTATTCCGATGCTGGTGCCTGCTCTACCGATGTTCTCATTCTTGCTTGACATTTTTTCCCACTTCTCAAGCCCCCCCTCCTCTCCTCCTAAGCACAATACATCCTCCCAATTTCCACAAAGCCACTGTGCTGTCTGCATCCAAGCCTCTCATGTCAGAACCTATTTAAATATAACACCTATGTAAATAGCAGTTTACAATAAATAGTTCTACTAACAGACAGATGTCATTGTTCCCTGGGAGAAGCCAGTTAAAGCATGAAGATAACTTAACGTGAAGATGTAGCAAGTGCCACTTGCACTAATATAATCCATGCAGTGCTTTTGTTGTACTTCTAAAACAGTCCCACGACTGAAATTAAATATTTGAAGTTAGAATTTACACCTATGTACTTCAGACAGCCACATTCCTCATAAATTCTGATCTAAAGCACTGCCAAGAGCGGAATCTGTAGAAAGAAATGTGAAAGTATTTAGCATAATTGATATACAGTCATTTGGCCTACCCATTTCTCTGCCCTTCCTGCCTCCTTCCTTCCTCTTCTGGCTCCCAGATCCTCGGAGCAGTGAAGCTGCATTCAGAGAATGCCCTTGTAATATTTTTGGGCTGGATCAGAAGGAGTGTGGCCAGCAGGTCGAGGGAGGAGATTCTGACCCTCTATTCCACCCTGGTGAGACCCCACCTGGAGTCCTGCATCCAGCTCTGCAGCCCTCAGTACAGGAAAGACATGGACCTGCTGGAGAGGGGACAGAGGAGGCCACAAAAATGATCAGAGGGATGGAACAGCTCTGCTGTGAGGACAGACTGAGATGGTTGGGGTCATTCAGCCTGGAGAAGAGAAGGCTCCAGAGGGGCCTTATTGTGGCCTTTCAGTACTTAAAAGGGGCCTGTAAGAAAGATGGGGACAGACCTTTTAGCAGGGCCTCTTATGACATGACAAGGGGTGATGGTTTTAAACTAAAAGAGGGGAGATTGAGGCTAGACATGAGGAAGACATTTTTTACAATAACAGTGGCAAAACACTGGCATAGGTTGCCCGAAAAGGTGGTAGATGCCCCATCCCTGGAAACATTCAAGGCCAGGCTGGATGGGGCTCTGAGCAACCTGATCTAGTTGCAGATGTCCCTGCTCATTGCAGGGGTGTTGGACTAGATGACCTTTGAGGGTTCCTTCCAACCCAAACTATTCTATGGGTTGATGTTTCTATGATTTACTGAATGCCCTGTCCTCAAAGGAGCAGAGTAATCTGTGTGTAGTGCTCCGACCACACTCAGATTGAGGGAGCTCAGTGCCTTCCCATCAACCAGTTTGCCACTCCAGAGGTTCAAATGATGATTGCACTCATACGAAATCCTAAGGAAGAGCACCACGCCAAATTTGCAGTAAGTTGGCAGGACTAATAACAACATATTGTAGCTTGTACTCTTTTAATATTTAGCAGGCATACAACATGTGTGCAATATAGTATGAAATCTGCCAGCCTAGCACAAGTAACAGAAGAGTGAAAAAAAGGTGAAAGTTTTGCAAGGACTACTTTGTCCTGAACTCAAGTACTCCATCATAGGCTTGACCTAAATTGTGCAGCAAATGGAGAGGATTCTGGACATTCTCCAACAGCTTCAGCTAAATTAAATATGAACATGAATAATGCCCTGGGGCCCTGCATTCTCTGGGATGCCACAGGCATGGGACTTGCAGAGAATCCACCCTTGTTGCAGAACTGTGTTCCAGATTTTAATTAACTGAGTTTCCTCTGTTAAGCTTTTCCTGTGAAAGCCTCCCACAGTAAAAACACTTCTTAAAAATGTTCTACTGCAGCAGATTAAAATAAATCTAGCTGTTGATTTTTAAAAAACTTTCTTTGAAAGAACATAATTTCAAGGACTACAATCACTTATTCCAGATACATGGTTCATGAACTCAAAACCATCACGTCCAAGTACTGCATGTTCTCATCTTCCCTAACTGCCATATGCTACTAAGTCATTTAATTTTATATGCACCCTCATGGCTCCAGGCTTCATGGGCAGATGGCTCTTTGCCACCTCATCAAATTTGCACATCAAGGACATCCCAAGTGAGGTCCTTTGTAGAACTGTATAAATCTTTACTTCCTTTTCTTTCCTTGAATATGTGCACATAAGTACAAACTTGTACGACCAAAAGGTTCATAATTTTCAAATACAAGACACTCATTCTTCAATTAAGCACAACATAGTACAAGCAGTTCTATCTCATTCACTCTAAAAATACAACTCAGTGCCTTAGAACTTCACAGCATACCCACACAGTCCTTAATATCCCTTTTGGCTTTATTTTGCATCTCTCCTTCTATAGCCACATTTGACACAATGTGTCTATGTCCTCTGCCACCACATACACTGTTATAACAATCATAGAATCGTTTTGGATGGAAGAGACCCTCAAGATCATCAATTCCAATAAAAACCTAACTCTGGCACTAAACCATGTCCCTAAGAGCCTCATCTATATGTCTTTTAAATACCTCCAGGGACAATG
>VWYH01009488.1:688159-701024 GCA_013399365.1 Pampusana beccarii
CCTGGGGTTGTTGTGGCTCAAGTGCAGGACCTGGCACTTGGCCTTGTTGAACCTCATACAATTGGCCTCAGCTCAATGATCCAGCTGGTCCAGATCCCTGTGTATGGCCTTCCTACCCTCCAGCAGATCACCACTCCCACCCAACTTGGTGTTGTCTGCAAATGGAGCGAGGATGCACTCAACCCTCTCATCCAGATTATTGACAAATATAATAAACGGGACTGGCCCCAACACTGAGCCCTGGGGAACACCACTTGTGACAGCCACCAACTGGATTTGGCTCTGTTCACCACAACTCTTTGGGTCCGGCCCTCCAGCCAGTTCTTTATCCAACGCAGAGTACACTCATCCATGCCACGAGCTGCTACCTTCTTCAGGGGAATGCTGTGGGATATGGTGTCAAAGGCTTTCCTGAAGTCTACATACAACATCCACAGCCTTTCCTTTATCCACTAAGTGGATCACCTTGTCGTAGAAGGAGATGAGGTTGGTCAAACAGGGCCTGCCTTTCATAACCCATGCTGACTGCGCCTGATTGCATGGTTGTCTTGTATGTGCGGTGTGATGGCACTCAAGATGATCTGTTCCATGAAATGCATCTTTACTCCTGCAACCAAGTGACAGTTTTTGCTGTACTGCACCAAGCTTGATGCAGTATCAAAATTTGGATGCCTTCTGATTTTCTTTAACTGCATATTGATAAAACTGAATTTTCATGGATCAACTCATCTTAACATGGGCTTCTGGCTATTGCCTTTGACGGACTCACAATCTCAGAGCTACATTTCATTCTCTGGAGCATCCTAATAATCAGATAGCAAAGTTCTCATATTAGTAACTGTGGTATTTCTTCAAGCGACTGTGACCTACATTGCCTCACTGGGTTGGATTTTTCACACATGCTTTTATCACATCTTACTGCCACAGTTTCTGTAACACTTTACTTGCTGCATTACCTATCACATCCATTAAATACTTGTATAAGCATGCATCTCATCTGTCTGAATCCCCAGTAGGGTCAAGGTTAGCCTGATACTGACAGAATGTTATTTCACAAACCTGAACAGTTCTTCAACTTAAAATATATTGCTTTCTCTTACATACAGAATCTCCTCAGCTTATCCCTTCTAGAATACTTTTTACAGACACCAGGACAGATACAAGAAACAATGTCATCTACGATGTGAGTGACTAAGCCCTTCACTTGACATCTTTTTCTCTAAAGAAGGAACAGTGTAGTAATTTTTAATATTGCCGTCAACAGCTACAGAAAAAGCTTACCCTGTTAAGATCTGTAAGATAAACAAAGCTGTTTAGTATGAAAATTTTAAGGACACCTAAAAGCAGTTTTGTAATCTATACTAAAAAGAAGCATTCAGCTATCCAATGCCAGTTATTTTAAGATAACATATCTAGAAGAGTGTTATTTGAAATATTTTTATAGAAGAGCAATGGTGCAATTGTGATGGTATATAATACCCTAACACTGCAGATGCCAACTAGAATAGAAAGCAGAAACAAAGAGGTCTCTATACTAGTCACTTCTAAATGTTCACAGTCACACTGAATAGATCCCATTTTTAAATATCATGTTTTACATCTAGCTTTTCTAAGCAGTTTGATATTTCGTGCCTGAGAAGACTGCAGCCAAAACAGCATACATAGCTCACCTTCGTGTGCTACAGTAAGTCACCTCTGCAGATTAAAAAAGAGCTATCCCAGAGAACACGGTGACCCAGAAGCCAAAGATAAAGTGTTTACAATTTGTTCCAGACATCACCTATTTAGCTACACATAGTTCTTTATATTTACAGCCTTGTCTATTGCTCTGCTGAGAGTAGTAACCTGAATATGCCAAGAACATAGTAGCCCACTAAACATGGACTAAATTACTCCAGTGTCTCATAGCTGCAACGGTTTAACAAGTGCTGCACAGGCACAGTATAATACCATTTATAACCAGTTAAGCTAATCATCCCTATCTGCTGTCCATACCTGCTTCTTCCCCAAAGACAGATAAAAGTAATCTTTTTAAAAGTCATCTGGTGGCTGTTGAGACACTACTCAGCCGTTTCCAGAGGCAAGAGGTCCCATGACCCAGAAAACATTATTTTGACAATTTTCAGGCTCTTTTGAAAATACAAAAGACAAAATCTAATAATTGAACGTTTGCAGAAAGATCCAAGGTTTTGATACTATTTTTTAAAAAATAAAAATCTGTCTACCACCTAATGCCATTTTCACTATAATCAGATACATGTTATATATACTCTGAAACTAACATTCAACTCACTAGCCTGAACTAGGCCCTCAAAGTACTAAAAAACCCCTCAAACCAACACAAAAACCCCACCCACAAACCCCTGTGGTTTTTGTAAGATTAACAGGAAGGTGTTCTACAAGGCATTTTATTTTTCTCTCATTTGATAATATGGCTATGCAGCCTCATCTGTCTGACCCAGAGCTATGCAGCCACTAAAACTGTTTTCTCCATCCTGAGCTGGCACTTGAAGATTCCAAACTCTGACAAAAACACCACTCCCTTACTCATGTTTTGAAAACTAATTGCACCCTGTTGGTCTGATCTAAATTAGGAGCCTAGCTAACACTCTGCCTAGCTTCTCAGCACTGATTTGGCTCAGATGGAAGCCTGAAGCTGTGATGCTTGGAGTATGTGAGGTCGGGCACGAACAGGAGCAAATCCCTTGGTGTTCAAAGATCAAAAAGGGACTTGGTAGACAAATTTTGGCCTTTTTTCAGAACGAAGCAGGTGCATCAGGAATTGCTGCAGACAATAATTCTGGTAGGTACTCATGAGTCATAGTCATGAGTAGGTACTCATACTGTCTAACTTAATGGTTACCCAATGCTAGTATTCTGAATTTCTCACTCAGAGATGCTTTGTTATCTTGCCAACAAAGAGTGGAATCTTAAAATTATGCAGGAGACCAAAGTGCAAAAATCCTACTCCACTGAAGTCCCTCTAGGTCCTGTTTTAGGCATTAGGTGCTTTCTTCTTCACCCTGACTCGAAGCCAAAACCTATAAATGCTTCTAATCAATAGAAGTTCAAACAGAGTTAAGAAAACTGTTAAAGGAAGATGATTTAAGGCAAGGAATTCTAGATGCCAGTTCTGCACAGAAACAGGCTCATTTTTATCTGTTTCTTTCCTAATGTCACCTGTGTCAAGTGACTTTATGCTTGGAACAAAAGAACATGGAGGGGCACCGCTGGGTCAGGGGTAATAGTCTGAACTGAGCTACTGCTACATGCTGACAAAAGCAAATCCTACGAGGAAAGCGGTGAGGCAGAAGCAGCAGAGTAGAAAGATATATCGACATGCTCCAGCTACTGGAACTCTTGAAAAAGTGCTGTATTAGGTCAGAACAAAGGTCAGTTTTGTTTTTATTCTTTCTGACAAGACAGCAGTAGCAAATATGAAACAGAAAAGTGGGTAAGAATAAAACATTCCTAGACTGTTAATATGCCTGTGTATTTTACAGCTAAAGGTAGTCAGTAATTTAGGGTATTTCTGAGTGGAGACTGCATTTAATCTAACATCTTTTAATAACTATCACAGTCCTCATGTAAATCTAATATTTTTGATTCTATGAATCTGAAAAAAAGTCTCATAGCAGTGAGTTACACTACTATATTACACAGTGTAATGAGATAAAAGCTTGAAGCTTGCTGCCTGGTCACTTCATTGAAATCTTAATTCTTACAAGCTATCAAACATTCCCAAATCACAGTTGGGGGCAATGCCAAACTGGTCCTCTGTCACATTTTAGTTTTCTATCTTTTTTAAAAAACAGCATTGAACATAGTATTGGAGAAGACGACAAACCCAATTTTAAGTAATGCCATAATATTTTTGTTTGTTTGTTTTGCTCTCCTTTTATTTATTTATTTTTTTTTAACTGCCATTGAGCCCTAACCGAGCATTTGCAAAGATGCATTCTGGCAGCAAGATTTTCTTCCATAGCATAGTTTAGAACTCCTCAGTCTTCATTATTACACACATGATGCACAGCAATTTGCATTTATTGACAGACACTAAGTCACAGCTGGCACTTCAGCACTTGGCTATTCATTATCAAGAGATTTTTCTGAAATCCAGTAAAGGAAGGTTCAGATTTAACCAGCCTGAATATATAGTGCTTTCAGCAGACAGTCACAAAGTAAGTCTTAAAAACATTCTTTAGATTATTGAGTCCAAGATCTTCCTATGTATGAACACAAATATTTCTCCCCATTCTGTGGCTTAAGTAGTTTGTACAAAAAAATCTTTCACTTTATTACCTTATTCTTGTTTCTGATTTCTTGTGAAAGTAGCAACAGAAGACCCCAGAACGACCTTCTGAATATGATTGTGTTACACTAGCTTATAGGAGAGATGAGAGTGTGTGTGTGTCTGTTCTTTGCATCCAGTTATATATTTGAATGCAAATTGGTATCAGTTAAGAATGAATGGTATATTTAAATTTACATTTTATATATCTGGAAAAAGAACAAACCAAACCAAAACAACATAAGTCCTGATGAAAAACAGGAAGAGCTGAAAATAGAAACAGAGGCTAGCTGCTCTCTTCCTCCAAGTGTGAAAAGTGTGAATGTGTTGTACATCGTGTCTCCTAAAAATGAAAAGTCTGACTACAGAAAGTGGCCAATATAAAAGGGTTACCACTATCACCACATGTCTGTGGTTATGGGAGTGATCACTGCTGCAGGGCTTTGTACTGTTCTTAATGTGTCTGTGAGGCTTTTCAGAAGAACGTGACTAGAACCCTACAGAGATTTAAAGATGGAGTCCTTATTTAAAAGATCTGAACAACTTTAGGTGCAAAACAGGCACCAATACATCACTTTGCTTAGAGACCGTGACAGTCTCATGTATACGTGAAAGCTACTTTTTAAGCACGCAGGAAAATTTGTACTCTTTGAATTTTGCCAGCAGGTTCTGACGCCTGAGAAGACAGACAGGACTGTGATCTATGTTAGATACAAGTATATTTAGAAACCTATGCATAACCATAATTACCACATTATACACCCAAAGTGCAGTCAGGAGAAACAGTGCAGTATAAGCCCTTATCACAGCAAGAGACTTTCAATATCAAATTAGAGAATATTAAAGCATATGCACATTCCCATTTTTAAAACATATGGCCATTCTCATTTTTAATGCAACAGAACTATCACTCTTAAAAAATATTAAGTATGAAATGTCAAGACTGAACTGATCACCACATCACTTTTAACTTGCACGTCCTATGAAGCCTATATTGTATACAGGTTATATAATACTATGAAGCGTACATCAAGTTATAAAACTGCATAAGATAGAAGATCAATGTCTTAATACCCTTTTGGAAAAGAGAGATGTATTGTTTAGTTTAAAATGATTTCACAGACCAAGCTGATGTGACAGTAATTTATTAATATTTCTGCATGAAGAGTTAAAAGACTAGCACAATACTTCAGGCTGAAATTCAACCCTGTGCAGAGGAAGTAGTGCAAGATTCATACACTACTAAAGTACAACTAAAGCATTGCTTCCAAACAGGCAATAAACAGGCCAATACATAAAGCATCATGACCCTAAAAGGAACTCCTGTTAGGAAAAAAAAAAACTTGGGAAATTCTCTTATGAAAGACTTCACTCCTAGGGTTTGGGTCTACATACTAACTGCAAGAAGCATTCTTCCAGATATTTTCATTGATGTAAGTGTAGAAACACATTGTTTTCTTACGAAGCAGCCTCGAAGGATGAGGTTTTGAGAGAGATATCAAAAGATGGGAGGTAGGGTAGAACTACAACATGATTTTCAGTGTCTTCAACACCAAGACAAACCTATATTACAGATAACTTCATAGCACTTTACAAAATGTACACTGTATATATTATATATGCATATAAACCAGTATTATTTCAATCGCTGAGTTCTTCCTCATCACTGAAATAAGCGCTTTTCTTAATCCGTGGACGTTTTGAATCATCTGAAATTGAAGATTCCCCTGCAGCCTGTGTCCATCTTTGTTGTTCTTCCTCAATTTTGGCTTGCTACAACGTAAGAAGGAAAAGATTTAGCTAGGATTAAGAAAAATCACGATGCATTACACAAAATAATGCTAATTATTAATATGCATTGAATTATTTAATAAGTTAGAGAATTCAACAGGTTTATCTCCATTTCCAGATAAAGTGTGTGATGAATGCACTAGAAAACATTTCTCAAAGTAGTTCTCACGTGCAAACAGTAAGTCTTCTGCCCAATGGAGGCTGCACGGAGCAGCCTCTGTTTTCAAAGAAAGGAACTTTGCACATGGCAGACTTAGAGAACTACAGGGCAGCTGAGATCTGAAGCAAAGAATGCATCGCATTTTACATTGACATTATTGAATCAGCTTTGTTCCAATAAGTCTTCTATCTGTCCTTTTTTGCAGTCATTCATTCAGGGAATTAATGTCTTCAGGGATGTAAAGGTTATTCAACAAAAGGTTTAACTAGATGCTTCCTATTTTTACTGGGAAATATGCTATCCCAGTTAAAATCTTTAGATGGTGAGAGAAATGGGAATGTTTCTTGGCTTGTTTACATTTATAGGTTTTACTTCCAGTTGTGGAGGGTTTTTTGGGGGTGAGGGGTTGGATAATTGTGTGTATTTGCATCATTTTTTGGACTAAATTATGTAGAAGTTTTGCACTCATTACAGTCATATTCAGGACAAAGTTATCTTAAAAACTCTTGAGAGGTTTTTTTTGGGGGGACAGGGACACACAGGGGACAGTTGAGGACTAGGCAGCCAAGAAATCTGGACATCAGATCAGGCTTGCTCTGTGTGGTGAAGCAAAAGCCTATCAAGTACTAAAGAAGACAGTAATACAGCTGTCAGACTACCTAGCTACACAACAAAAAAATATATTAAATACATTTGGAGAGAAGAGGTCTGTTAGAGACTGCAATGGACTGCATTAGGCAAAGGAAGTGCTCCAGAAATTTACGTTGTTCAAGGGTATTCTAGCAAGTGAGGGCAGAGGATGTACCTGGTCATTCATACATGACTATTTTTCCTGATTGCTCAGCTAACAGAGGACAGACTTACTCTAAGCTTTTGAAAAGAAGCTAAAAAACGGGAGTTACATTCGAATAATTAAAAAATAATAACTACACAGTGCTTCAGTTTTGTACCTGAACAGCTATGGCTTGGCTGAGGCTATCTAAAGCAGGGTCTTCTCCTTCCTCTTCACTTTCTTCTTCCTCTTCACTTCATTGTGCAGAGAGAAAAAAAATATATGGATCTTTATTTTAAGTGTTCAGTATGAAAAAGCTGCCTAAAAGCATTAAAATGTAAATAAATATACATACATTTCTTCTGGCTCAACTATTTTCTTTTTCTTCTTCTTTTCTTTTTTTTTTGGTGGCTCCCGCTCTCCTAACATATTTTTAGGACAAGCATAACTTAAGTGTCCTGCTTCCTTGGAGAAAAAGAAATATTGCTTAACAGAAATCATTACAAACAACTATATGTTGAAACATACCGTGTGGAAAGATAATGTTAGAGAGTTCACAGGGGATAAAAACAGAAGCAATTAGTAAGATAAATGGAATGCTGAATTAGCACCCAGCAGACAAACTCTCCTCTATAAGTTTGCCATGGAAACTTAAGAGATTGGTGGCGATATGCATGTTTAACTGCAAATTGAGAACAAACTAGGAGCAAAGTAGATTTTCCTTGGCTACTGCAACAGCTGAATACACTACAGTATGGTTTATGTTCAAGATGTGATATAAACCTCAGCATTAACGGTTTAAGAAACAGAAGTAAACATTTTTGCTCTCAAAAGTGTTATGAATATAAATCAAGTTTGTATTTGATGTTAAATACTATCCAAATTGCAATCTCCAATGTTATTATATTAATGAAAAGTGAGGAATTGCGTAAAATTTAATACACACTTATTTTGTGTAAAAACCATTGTTTCCAATATTTATTTTACCATCAACTGTATCATGACCTTCCAAAGATATAGAAAAAGCAGGTATTTTGAAACAAAATTAAAGAGCTTTTCCTTCTCATACAACTTTTACAGATACTTTTCTCTGTCTGCTCATCAGCACATTAAATAGAATTTCTAAGCACATATTTTCCCCTACCCACAAAAACCCAAATAAAAGACAAAAGGGCTATTATAATTCTTGAAAATGGCAAAACTGCTATGCAAGTTGACAGTACCTGGAGAATAAATTATTTTAACACCACAGGCAGGATTAGCAATGGCCAAACTGAATAAAAAAGCTGGAATATAATAATTCATTTTTGGTTTTACTCACCCCACATTCGTAACACTTAGACTTATCAAAGTAGTTACGCCTGCGAATGAATTCTGCTGCTCTTCCATTATCAATGGCAATACTTGCTTTTATTACTCTTCCAAACAACTATAGCAAATTGGAAAAAAAGGTAAATATTTTGGGGCTGTAAATCCAACCCTCCTACCATAGCAACTTTCCACAATTTACCTGTTTGTTATTAAGTGCCCGAGAACAGTTTTGTGCAGATTCTTTATCCAAAAACAAAATAAAGGCAACTCCTTTGCTCTTCCTTGTGTCTTTGTCTTTCATAATAGTAACTCTGAAAACACATAACCACATTATTGATACACTAAAATTACTTCAGAGACATTTTTTCCCTAAAGATCTCAGTGGGATCGTAGTTTTGTTACACAGCAAAAAAGAAATAAAGTATATTTATCAATAGAAAGCCTCATTAAACATAAATTCAAAGGAACAGTTAACCAGACCACGTGCTTGCAGGTTGAGTGTAGATGGTTTTAAAAAGTGTGTGGGGTTTTGCTGGTTCCAGTATCATTCTTTATTCCCTTGGATAACTTGCAGAATAGAAAACATACTCTTTAGTTTTGCAGACAGCTTAACTGGATGGAGCTACACATACCGGAGGTAAAATTAAAATTCTGGAAAAATCTTGAACATCGCTATTATTGCTGAAAAACAGTGTATTGAACTGCATCCAAACTGCGGATTCTGTGTTCCAGTAGGACTAACCAGCTAAACATGTTCACAATAGGAAACAGTATGTATACGTAGCATTGTTCTACAACTATCTCCAACTGGAATCCAAGCAGGTAATGGATGCATGTGTTGTTTTACATGACATACAAACTAAGTCTTCAGTCTAACATTGGAATCAACAGCTGCAGTAGCACATCATCAAATTCAAGAAAGATTTATATCCAGTGCAAAGGACAGAAAAAGAACAACGAGAGGTGAAAGGGGGGGACCCCACACGGCCTCAGTTCTTTCAATCTTAATATTGGTTTTATTTAGCCCTTAAGAGATCCAAGAAAACAACAAAAAAACCCCAAATAAAACAACCAAACAAAGATCTGGAAACAGGATGCCAGTCTGCATGTACAGAAAAATAAAAGTACATGTTAAAAAGTAGGGAATAAACTCCTTCCTGTGTTCACCACAGGTAGAACCAGGTTCAGCCGTAAGGCAAGCCAAAATTGTAAGAAATAATAGGACCTTTTTCAAAAAAGCCCCAAACAAACCCCACTTCAATGCAGAAGGCCTACCAGAGAACCTGTATAAGTAACAGATGATCTACATAGCAGAAGGTATATAAAATAAAAGCTCAATAAAGAAAGCTCAGTTTTCCCTCAAGTACATGCACAGAACTAAAGAGCTTAGAACAGGTTTTCTACCAAAGCCTCTTGGACAAGGATGTGTTCGATTGAATACACTGAGTTGAAGTGTCAATAAAACTGACTTTAGAACAAGTCTGTTAATTCTTTTGCCAAGTTACTCTTCCAAGAGTTCCAACAGAACCCTAATACGACTGTCAGGCTCCTAATTGAAATATTGAACGTACCAGTTAATAACACAAGCGTAGAAAGAAACAAGTGTGACAAATCTTTAAGAAGTCAGCAACTTCGGAGCCCTAGAAAGTCTGACTTCTCACTGGGCAAACTGAGCTGAAATCATAATAGTAGGATATATTCGGGTGAGAAATGCATTACAAAAAAAAGTCAGCACGATTTTGCCGAGTCAAGACACGCTGTAAAAAAAAAAGTCTATTAAAGCTTATTTAATTAAGTTAAAGCTGACCTAGATGACACTGCAAAGCTTTCTGCAAAGTGTTTCAAAGTCTCTGAACAAAGACTCTACAGAAATCAAACTGATATTTGAAAAGGTTTTTCTTGGGAACTAGTTATAAAGATGAAAATTGGTCCTTGTTAGCCCCAGTTTCTCAGCAAAATGGCAATATCCGTAGAATCCCACAGTAGCTGCATGGTTGGTTTACAGTCAGGTCAGCTTGCAAAGGGGCAAACAGGAAACAAATTTTGCTAGATTAAAAAAAAAAACAAACAAAAAACATAGTAGTGTTTTATACATGTTATTCTGTGACTCTGCATTTGGTTTAACTTCTTGCAGTGACTAGACAAAACGACAGGAAAAATGAGGTATCAGTAAGTGATTTTTTTTGCAAAATAATATATAGAATTGCAAGTTCTAAAATAGCTACTTTCACACAGGATGCAGCATAGGATTTCTTCTGCATAGGCAACCTGAAAACACCATTTCTGTTGTCTATGACAGCCAAAAAAAAAAAAAGTAAATAAACCACTACAAACTACTAATAAAGGAAAAAATAGAGAATGCTGCTATGACACCTTTAGAATAAGCAATGCTTCCTGCAGCCAATATTTAATACAATTCTCATCTTCCTGTCAAACAAGTTCAAAAGCCAAGACAGTAGGAGACCCCTACCCCCAAACACACATAGTATAGGTAGAATACCAAATGGCAGCAGGGAGATCAGAAGTGTCGAACTGATGGAGAACAGGCCCCTCAATGGATATCAAACACCAGTGTTACTACAACCTTTGTTTGAGACTTCTTCTAAATCTCAGCAATCAACTGAAACAGACATCCCACCCTGGAAACCATAGAGACTGTAGGTGCCCAGTTGTATTGGTCACTGCATGTCTGCCAGAGCCCTACATAAGGGTTTTCTTCTCGGTCAACTTAAAAAATATGTTTTTTAAAGTTGTAGTCTGGCTTTTCCTGATATTTTTCCCCTGAAACACAGTCCTGAGACTTCAAAAAGTTTGAATTTAGCTCTCTGTGTCACAGATTATTACAGCAGCTACTAAAAGTTAGAGTAGACTTTGCTGGTGCAGGGTTGAAAACTGATTTCCTGTGTCTCATTATTCTGATCAGCTAAAAAAAAAAATAGAAACAAAATGGGAAGTTCCTTACTGTGGCATTTGTTTCTATCATTTGAACAGAGGCATGTATTCTATCCACAAGCATTGTTCATGAATATCCCACATATTAAAAGCCGTTACTATGCAGCCTTATGCCTAATTGTAACTATACTACAAAGCAATCACAATAACAAGTCCCTCTATAACCACAGTTACAGGAATTGTACATTGCCGTTGTGGAACTGTTTGTGGGAATTGTGACATCTAGTTCACTAAGCAGAAGCTCCCACTTTTACACTTATCCACTTGTGTCACAGGTGGTGTTCGGGTGAAGGGGAACAACATTTACAAGAAGAATATTCTTTCAACTATTTCAGAAAAAAGACCATTGGTATATAGCAATGTTCTACTTGCTCTCAAGAAGTAGTCAGCAAAACCTGTACCCAGCACAAATATTCTTCTATTATGAGTGTAACTGGAAGAACTTCCAGTTGTTAATTCAATTTATACTTTATTAAAACTGAAGAGAACTTCAGTATAGTTCCACATTCATACTTAAATTATAATAAGCACAAGACTTTCAAGTGGAGCAAAGACATTAAATATTTAAAATGAAAGGTACAAAAATAGCAGGCCATATCAGGTCACTTACTTGACAACTTTCCCATACTTTGAAAAGATCTGAAATAGAAAACAAAATAAAAAAGACTTAACAATATACAATTGCATTGCATTAGTAATAAATTTATAAATACAAACTTTCGTAAGTAATACATACACATCAGCATTGTATTTACACTCAAAATTGTTGTCAACAAGTTTAATCTGCACAATGCAGCTCTTGAACTCACCCTGTATAGATCGTTGTTTGTCAAAGCAAAGGGTAAATTGGACACATATACTGTGCTTTTGCTTGGTGCCAACCCACCACTCATTTTTCTGAAAAAGGGAGAAAGAGAGAAGAGTTAAATTGTATTTAACAGAGCAATTATAAAACAGTTGCAAGACTTTTTAATAGCTTTTTTTTTTTTTTCCCAAACTTAGCCCAGACATCATGATAACATTGCAGGAAAGCACTGCTTTCACTGCCTTTCACCATTTTACATGAAATGAGTGTATGCCTTTTTGTGCTACAGAAGACATAGATTCCTTCCCCCTCCACTGGATCCAAAGCATATTTTTGCTGTGATTCAATTTGTAAGTAATGAAAAAACAGACAAGTTAGTGTATTTAAAATAAGTATCTGTGATTTGTGCATTATAGAAAGGTTTAGGTCCAGAAAGAAACACGTAATCTCCATTTATTAAACATTCTGCCAATATGTGAAATTAATTACTTTTGTTCAAGTAGCTGCATGTTCTGATTCTTTATAGAAATTTCAGTTCAGCTGCATTCAACACAGAATAAACCACATTCAATTAAGGGGGTGAGGGCGGAAGCCTCCCTAAAGTAGAATCCTAATTATTGGGGATGGAAAAGATGATGCATTTGCTTTAAAATGTATCTTAGCAGCTAAAGAAACAAGTACTTCCTCTTGTATCTATTGCTCAGGCTTCCACACTGCTCTGGAACCCCAAGTGTCCAGAGCTGATCACAGACACCTTTGTCTCCCCTCGAGGCACTCTTTCTC
>VWYH01009490.1:0-40267 GCA_013399365.1 Pampusana beccarii
TTCCTCCCCATGTGCAGGACTTTCACTTCTTGTTGTTGAACTTCATCAGATAGCATAGAAGTTGTTCTTTCTACCTCTGATGTTTCATCCAGGTAGGTAGGAGATAACTGGCAAGAGCTTTTGCCCTTTGGATGTATAATTAGTCAAACAGCACCCAAAGATCCTGTTGTGGCTGGCAATTTAAACCAGCTATGTAAAAAAGGAAAACTGGCAAAAATATACTGTAATATTACTGGAAAAGAGAGATCTGTGTTCTAGGCTTACACAGTAAAAGAGTTTTCTGAAACCTACAAATGAACTAATGGAACATGAATACTAGATTGATAAAAGGTATTCTGCTAGGGGCTCTCCTGATTTAAAATCCATTGCTCCCATGTATCAGCTATTGTTAAAAAAAAAAAAAACAACACAGATCTAAGACCTTGAGTCGGCTGTTGTCTAGGTAAAAAAAGAAAGAAATTCAAAGGCACACTTGATATATGCAGTTTGTCTCTGGATGACAAGCCTTAGGAAAGACATTTCCTCTCTTCCCAGAGCACTGGAGAAAGCCTCATAGGTTCCCAGGAGCTAAAGATAATAATGTCTTGGTCACTCAGAGAAAAACACTTAAACACTAATTTTTTCTCCACTACTTTTTTATTTTATTTATTCAGTATTTATTGAAGGAGAAACAATAATTTGCTTTGATGATAATTGTTTTCAGATTGACTGCTTAATTTACCAAATTGTTTTAGTAACTATAAATAACCATTAATTTGTATGTATCTGTTAAGCTGCAAGTTATATTAAGTTTTAAATCTAAGTTCTTTTAGCAAGGGACGTTCATAGTAGCTGAATTTTCTTTTAACTTAAAAACATCATTGTCATAAAGATAGACTTTTATTGGAGGTGATGAAAATGTGCTAATTAACCTTTCCTTAGAATAAAATTTAGATTTATGAAGTCATTAGCATTGTTACGTTATGCAGATCCACCAGGGAGAGCAAGAGCTAAAAAAATTGACAACTTCAGTGGAATTCTTAGCATTAATTTCAGACCATACCTGTAGCTGGGTGAATAGTGGTAAAGAAATTTTAAAGTACTTTGGTCATCTGCTTTAACATTCAGGTTGGTTTGTGCACTATTATTTTTTTTTAAATCAGCTAAATGAACCTTCTCTTTTCTAGGTTGAACAGTCCCAGCTCTCTCAGCCTTTCCTCATAGGAGAGGTGCTCCAGTCCCTTCATCATCTTCATGGCCTTTTCTTGGATTCTCCACAGAATGGCCATGTCTCATTTGTATTTTGGAGCCCAGAACTGGACACAGAAATCCAGGTACAGCTTCATTAGTACTGAGCAGAGGGGAAGGATCATCTTCCTTGATCTGCTTTGTCTAATGCAGCCCAGGATACCATTAGCTTTCTTTACTGCAAGGACACACTGGTAGTTCATGTTCAACTTGGTGACCACCAGGGAACCCATGTCCTTTTCTGCCAAGCAGCTTTCCATCTGAGTGGCTCCCAGCGTGTACTGGTGCACATGGTTGTTCCTCCCCACATGCAGGACTTTTACTTCCTCTTGTTGAACTTCATCAGGTTCCTGTTGGCCTATTTCTCCAGCCTGTCAATGTCACTCTGGATGACAGCACAGCCCTCTGGCATATCAGCCACTCCTCCCAGTTTTGTGTCACCAGCAAACTTGCTGCAGGTGCACTCTGCCCAATCATCCAATTCATTAATGAAGATGTCGAACAGGATTTGACCTAGTATTGACCCCTGAGGTATACCACTAGTCACTGACCTCCCACTAGACTTTGTGCCACTGATCACCACCCACTGGACCCAGCCATTCAACCAGTTTTCAATCCAGCTCACTGCTCAGCCATCCAATAAATCAACAGCTTGTCTATGAGAATCTTATGGGAGAGAATGTCAAAAACCTTACTGATGTCAAGGAGGAAAAGTTGAGTTTTCCACTCAACTACCAAGCCAGTTATTTCATCACAGAAGGCTATCAGGTTGCTCAGGCATGAGTTCCCTTCGGTGAATTCATGCTGACTGTTCGTGTTGACTGTCTTGTCCTTCTTGTGCATGGAAATGTTTTCCAGGATTATTTGTTCAATCACTTTCCTCGGGATCAAGGTGAGTCTGATGAGCCTGTAGTTCCTTGGGCCCTCCTTCTTGACCTTTTTGGGTGACATTTGTTTTCCTTCAGTCTTTGGGCATTTCTTCTAATCATCTTAATTGTTCAAAGACTGTCAAGAGTGCCCTCATTATGACACCAGCCAGCTCCATCAGTGGTCATGGGTGTATCCCACAAGGAACTATGGACCGCATATCCACTTTGCCTAAATATTCTCTAACCTGATCCCTTTCCACCAAAGGTGTGTCTTCAAGGCTTTCCTCTTGGTGTGAGGTACCTGGGATTCCTGAGGACTGGTCTTGCTAGTAAAGACTGACACAAAGGCAGCATTCAGTACCTCAGCCTTTTACATCTCCTGTGTCACTTTCCCCAGTCAGTAGCAGACCTACATTTCCCCTTACTGACTTCCTTGTGTTGCTTATGTACTTACAGAAGCACTTCTTGTTGCCTTCGACAGCCCTGGAAAGATACAGTTAGAGGTGGGATTTGGCTTTCTTAACCAGTTCTCTTCTTAAAAGATTAGTATGACTGATGAGTTACAGGATAACTGAGTATCTGAAAGCAGACTAGATTTAGGCTATCAGCACAGACATAGATTCTTACATCCATAATTCTTCTGCAAAATATCTAATAATCCATCATTTTCTGTAAAAGGAAAATCTGAAGTCACGGAAGAACAAAGATGAAGCTTCTTTCGAAACTTGTTTTTTAGACACTCAGTTGCAAAAAAAATATACAGTAATATGTGACTCTTTTTTTCTCCAATATATGATGAAAAAGAGGTGAAGTAGGAGCATACAATTTGTTATTCTACTTTGCCTTTAAGGCTTTTTTTTTTTAAATTGATAATAGCCAGTCATATTTGTCTTCCAGTGCATACGCTCTTGTTTAGATGTTCTTTAATCTTTAGTAAAATGGTCAGAATGTTCAAAACAGAAAGGTCTTCTGCTCTTCAGCTGGAGTAAGTTTTTGGAATTGATACTAATTGGATATGCTCTATAGTGGGCAAAATCTCTCACTCGTTCAAAATCTTCTGTGGACTTCAGTAAAGAGGCTATATCAATCCACAGATCGGGCTCTGCACTCTGCACTTGTGCGGCCTCACCTGGAGCACTGTGTGCAGTTCTGGGCACCACAGTATAAAAAAGATGTTAAGCTACTGGAGGGTGTCCAGAAGAGGGCTCCGAAGCTGGTGAAGGATTTGGAGAGGAGGCCATATGAGGAGTATGAAGCCGTATGAGGAGTCACTTGGTTTGTTCAGTCTGGAGAAGAGGAGACTAAGAGGAGACCTCATCGTGGTCTACAGCTTCCTTGCAAGGGAAGGAGGAGGGGTAGGTGTCGAACTCTTCTCTTTATTGACCAATGACAGAACCCAAGGGAATGGCAGGAAAATGTGCCAGGGGAGGTTTAGGATGGACATTAGGAAAAGGTTCTTTACCCAGAGGGTGGTGGAGCACTGGAACAGACTCCCCAGGGAGGTAGTCATGGCCCCAAGCATGACAGTATTCAAGAAGAGACTGGACAACACCCTCAGACACATGGTGTGAACTGTGGGGCTGTCCTACACAGGGACAGGAGTTGGATTCGATGATCCTTGTGGGTCCCTTCCAACTTGGGACATTCTGTGATTCTAATGGCTTCGCTGTCGTATCTGTATAAGTACGCATAATATCTGCAATTTAACAAGAGCTTTTTTTTTTTAATTTAGACAACTCATTTGGATAAACCAATGTTTTGGTCCTGTTCTCCTCATGTTCTTAATTTGTGCAGCAAATAAATTTAGCTATCAAAAGATGCTCTGTATAAGCTGCTTACTTCACACAGCAGTTTTCTATAAACTACTGCTACTCAAGTGAAACCACAGCGAGTATGCAGTGTATATTTATTTATTTTTACAACAGGGATTGTGGGCACGTATATAAGCCTGTTTATTTAAAACTTTCCTGCCAAACGTGCCACGTTGTGAAGGATGTCCCTCATTTTAGACTCAAACCTCAAGTTATGCTAAATTTATTCTTTTAAATTACTTGTCTCAGAAATGCTGAATCAGTATATCGAAGTGTTGCAAAATGTTATGCTGAGTTTGCTTTTGCAGTAGGGACCGTGACAGTGGGTCTCACTACTGGGATCACATTCACTGCCAATACTCTATTTATTTGACAACACAGAAACTTTCCTGCTGAAGACATGTGCAGGGAAATGATGTTTTTTTCAGTGCCAATTAATAAGAAGAGTGGGAAGTTAACACCACTGTCTTGAATAGTGTGATTGATACTTGCATGAACACTGTGTTCCACTGTTTCTCATCTTCCATTTGCCTATGGGAAAAACCACATATGGATTAATTTTGAAGAAACTCTAAGTTCTCCTATATAAACTTGTATATCATTTTATCATTGTTTTATTCTCTGAGAAATGAATGCAAAGCTGACCATGATGACCATACCGTCAACACAAGTATTCAGAAATCATGTGCTATATTTTTAATGTCACAATTTTCATTTGAAAATAATTTAAATAATAATAAGTTTTTAAATGTTAAATTCAGTCCTTTGCTATTGCATTTCTGCAAATAGCCTCATTATACGGTAGAGGACTTTGTGCAAGGTCTTTGTTCCTTTCCAACATGGTGTGTCTCTCATCTTTTCAATACTCAGAAACTGAAAACCAATAGTCATCAAAATGCTTTGTGTGAAGCCCTCAACACATCAAGCACAGCATTTTAAGGCTGAATTAAATACTTCATTGTGGCTTTTTTTGTTTTGTTTAAGATGCAAGTGTAGTATCACTGCAGTATCTGATATCTATAGCAGCTTGACCATTTTTTATAGCAGCAGTAAGATTTATGTGGTTGTTTAATAGCCTAATTAGATATAAATTTGGTTTCTCAGGTGTCTGAAAAGTCCTTGAGGTTTCTGAAGAAGAAAGGTTAGACAGAGGATTATTCTTTTTGGAACAGGAACTGGAATACATTTGTTTCACAAAGAAGTTGTTGGGTTTTTTTTTCCTAAAAAAAAAAAGAATTCTAAACCATATCTTCAACAGAAAACAACTTTTTGGCACTTTTCTTTCTGCAGAGTATTTAGGGTGTCACTGTAATTCATAAAATATCCTTCTTTGGAAATTTTTCCACCTTACTTATAGGGTATCAACAGTGTAATATGTAAGGGTTAATATTTTTAATAAGCAACAGTCATCAATATATGCTTCTAGTTCTTTTTCTGGCTAAGCAAGTCATTCTTTGTGACAGAGCATGATTTATTGCCCAGAAAATTCAGAGGCATCACTAAGTTCAGACAAAACAAGTAACAAATCATGGACTGAATTGTAAGGATTGGTAAGTAAAGATTCTTTTCATTCTTCAGAGGAAGACAAATTTGCTAATGGGAAACACGAGCTCCCCCATAATAACATACAAACAATTATTTCAAGGTATGAGCTCTTATTTAATTGAATTTCCTTACCAAAGAGGATCTTTAAAGAATTAATTGTGCAGAATAGTGTGGTTTATGGTCATACTTTGTTGTTTTGTTGGGTTTTTTTTAAGTCTGGGCTACATATGCTTTGCTTTAATTTTACCATGTGATGGATTTGAATATTTTCAGCACTGAAGAATAGAAAATAATTTTTTCTCTCTTTCAGCTTCTCTCTAAGCACACATTAGGCAGTTCTTCACTTATGATTTTTGTCCTGCTCAGTAGCCTCAAAAGCAGCTTTTAGATCTGTCCATCATACAAGGCAATCTCTTATTCCCTGCAATGTTTATTATCCTGTTTTTCTCCTCCCTCCCTTCAGGAAGTTTTTTCACAGCTAACCCATAGATCTTTTGTGGCCTTTCTGTACTGTGCAGTGTAAACAACTGAAACTTTGTGCTTGTTTCATCTTTTTCCTCATGCCTTCAGTAAATTCTTCATTCTGCCCTGATTTTGGAACCTTCTAATTTTTCTTTGATGTTGTTTATCACTATTACACCTGAGAAAATAGATTTTAGAAAATAGGAAATCATGTCCTCAATACAGTACACATTTCACCATTTTACGCTTATTAGGGCTTGTTTCTTAATGCTTTCCTGTTCCATTTTCCCTGTGACATTATTTCCATTAGCCTTCTGTCCATTATGAGTGACTTCTTATCACAGAAACTTCTGGCCAAGGTTCCCAGGTTCCCAAGGTTCCTTCCTGTCTGATTTTACTACAGTTTTACTCTCGAGCTTCATACCCAAAGTATGAACATAGTCACCCTTCTCCTTCACATTTCTCCTTCCAGTACAAACTTAACACAAATTTTTAAAGTTCCTTTCACTTACCATGGTAGTAAATTAGTGGAAAAAACCTAGCACAAATTAAAAGCTTTTGGTACTCAATGCAGATGCCAACGGAAAGCTGCCATCTACTGCCATTTGAAATGCTCAGAGCTGTTTAACTTCCATTCCAGAAGCAGGCATTTAAAATGATATTTCAGCTCCATAGAAGATTTTCATGGTTTTCCTTCCAGAATTTATTCTATAAAACTTAGGTGTATGTTTTTGATCAGAAACAGAAACAAAAATCTTCCAAGTTATCTGTATAGTGTGATTAACTCTGGTCACATCCAGGATATTAACAAAAGTTCTCAGTTTGATTCTTCAAAAGGACACACTGTTAGCGTGATACTTCATTATGTCAATGAATGTGAACAATCTGTCAGAAAGCTTAATTAAATAAATTAGTTTTCCATATGCTTACAAACTAAAATTAAAGGAGAACATTCTCTTTTTCTTGCAGAAGAACTCCTCCTCCCAAAACAATCCAAATATCAAACTTGTCCATTAAAAATTGTTTAGAAAAACTATTAGAAATAGGAGATGTGGAAGCAATCAAGGAGTTCGTGAACAACACTCATGGATATTTCACATGCCTGGTTCAGTTACTACAATCCTGTTCTGATTTTCTGACAGCTGGCTTCTCAAGCTCTGCAGTGACATTTTGTCAACAACGCATTAATTTGCTGTAATGAACAGGAACAACTTGATATCCTTTTGGCTAAAGTGTGTGTAATGTTAGTATTGCAACACCTGTCATCTTCCCATGAATCAATCTATAGCTACAGAATGAACAATAGTTTCACTTGTAATTATCCAGACTGATTTTCTAAAGAAGATATTGCATAGAATAATGTGTAGAATTTTTGCAGTTGATGAAGCTGTTGCTTTAACTGTCCCTCAGAGAAACCAGCAGGAGGTGCTCGGATGGGATCTAGATCAATAGAAAGTATTACTAAAAATCCTTCCCCAAAGATACGTGTACCACAGTACCCATTTTTTTTTAATTGAACAGTAGAAGCTGAATCTGAGACTTGCAAAAGATTTCTACAGCTCTAGATAAACTTTGGGCAGTATGTCATATTTGTCACGGTCCATTCGGTGATGGACTCGTGATGGTTCGTTTTACCTTGATCTCGAGGTGCAAAATTAAGGCAACCAAACTGCCAAGGGGTTATAATTCAATCAAACAGTGTTACTTTATTAATTTGCCCATAAAGCGGCACGCGGAAAAGAGAAAAGTGGAGGAAAAAGGGAAAGGTAAAAGAAAAAGGGGGAAAGAGGGCTGATTACCACCGAACGAGTCCCAAAGGCGTCCCTCCGATGTCCGGTCTTGGGTGAAGAGTCCTGCCTGTCCTCGTGGTCCAGGATCCTTCGGTGGGGAGATCTCCATGATGTCCAGTTAGGAGTTGTCTTTTATGCTTCTTCACCTCCCCTCACTCCCATAGATCAAGGCAAATCTCCGCCTATGTTGTGCAATCCAGGCTTAACTGCACAGGCCCAAAAAGTCCTCGCTTCACTTGCCAGAACCCATCTGTGCCTGCGCCGCTACTTTTCAGGCGTCTCTTGCTGGTCCACTGGGTGACCTCAAGACCCTTGGCAAGCCTCTGCGCATGCTCTTCTTCATAGGCTTTTGTTGTAGGAGGAGGTTGCAGGGCAATCTGGCTCAGGCAACAGGTGAAAATCCATCTTCTGGATAGCAGTTATTGTCCCCAGGTCGGAGAGGCCTTCATAGCACAATTACTTTTAGGGTGTGGGGTATGAGTTTGGCTGAGGCAGTAGCGAAATCCACCTTCAGCTATTGTTTCTCGCAGCCCCCGGATCAGAAAGTCCTGTGCAGTGCAATTACTTTCTTTAGGCCTCTCCACAAGTCATTGTCTACCAGAGCATTTTGTTCTTTAGGTCCCTGATAACGGCGTTCAGGCAAATACTGTTCTTCGGACTGACTCTTACAATATTGCCATTAAAAAATAGTTTTCTAACTTAACAAAAATGGTAAAAGGTGAAATTTCACAAGTTATACATCATATTTCATACAAATTATGTGTTCAGACTCTCTTATATAAATGTTATATTTTATATGTCTAGAATCTGTCCCAAACACTGCCTCAGATGTGGATAATTGTCAACATAAGTTTCGTGAAAAACTGAAGTTTCTGTTTTCATGTAAAGCTGAAAATTTTTATGTCTGAGTGGGTTTGAATTTCATCATTTGGGGTAGTTATGTTTGTTTGAATTAATTCACTTTTAAAAATGTATAATGAATCCAAATAAAAATGTATTTACATTTTCAAGTCCCTTAAATGTTTTAGTTCTGGTTTCTGTATATTTGATTTAAAAAAAAAAAAAAATTGTTCTGTATCTTCCATGGAAGGTAAGATAACATAATCATGAGGGGTCAGTATGAATAGCTTTTAATTTTACGATCTTACAAAAATGTATGTTTTCTACACCACATGCTCTGATGGCAGTGTTAAAAAATTTCTTACAGAGATGAAAGCAGTGTGATGTGTATATTTTTATATTACTCTCTCCATAAAGCAATCGTTTTCTTCTCAGATGCAACCATCTCACTCAGCATCCACGTCATTACATTTTGTCATTATCCAGGGGATTTTACTGCTGCTGCAAAATCATAGGTTGCATCTTTATTACTTTATCTGATAAATGTGTATGCTAACAAGCGCTCTTGACACACAGCAGATATAATTCCACTTCACTCACCCTGGTGTGGACTGTAACTTAAAATATAGCTCTATCATATCAAATACATATTAATAGTAAATTTTGGTCAAAAAAGGAACAGTAAAGATGCTGACTATGGGCCAAATCTTTCAAAACACTGAGCAAGAATATGCTTTAACCCTCACAGTATGTTAGGTGAAGATATAAAGCTTAAGTCTTCCCTTTGAATGTGTTGCTCAGGAGATACAAAAAGGTCCTTCTGCAGTCTGGAGTTCCTAGTTCAGGTCAGGTATTCACATTAATTCTTCCAAATAACTGAGCAAAGCTCAGGTTTGTTTGCTTGCTTTGTTTGTCTGAGGGTTTTTTGTTTGTTTGTTTTGTCCTGTTTTGTTTTTGCTGTTTGCCTTTGTTTTTGTTTGTTTTGGTTTGGTTGGTTGGTTGGTTTTGGTTTATTTTGCTTTTTGTGTTTTGGATATGCGTGTGTGTGTGTGCGTTTTGGTTTTTTTATTGTTTTATTCTTTTAACCTAGTTGTGAATCTGCCTGATTTTTCAACAACTGCCTGTATGTTAAAGAAAAATTTCTTAGGAAGAGGGAAATAGAGGTACAGTTCCCCCTGTGCATGAGTAGGTTAAAACCTGTATTTCAATTTTCCACTTAAGTGCCTTAACCCTTGTGTAAGCTACTAAGACTATAAGGATGGTTCCACTTTGCAGAACATAATTCAAGAATCATTGGGCCATACAAAAAAAACATAAAAAGGAGTACAGTTTTGTAGCTTTAATAGTTATAAACCTTACAAAGCTGGGCAGAAGCCCAAATCTAGTGCCAATTCATGGGACAGTTTCTGTGTTTTAACCAGTAGAATCTGCCTGTAAAGCCCATGGTTTTTCTTCCACATTTGTGTTAACTATTCTAATGTATACATTTCTTCTTGCTATTTCCTCTCTTCATGAATTCTTTATTTTTCTGGGCCTTGTGGAGTAGCTGCAGTAGAACTGATAGTTACCTCAAGTACCTTACTATATCGTGTATTTTCATGGCAACTGAAGAATCTCTTCAAATAGAAGAAAACACAGAACCATTATTTCCACTAATTAGCTGAATCTTTTAACTAGTGATTTATTTAATAATTAGAATAGGAAACCTCCTCTTTATATGTATATTTACACCCACATAAATATATTTAGAATAGGTGTTCACAAAGTCGCTCATGCTATTACAAGTTTCGTAGATCTCAGCCACATCAGCTTACTCACTGAACTGTGGAATTCTTACCAGTTCAGAAAAGCTCTGATATATACAGAAGCACATATTGAAGAAACTAAGGAAACTTGTAGTCAAAGTGTCCTTCAAGTCAACCTTTTTTTCTATGCTTCATTATCTGGTAGCACCTGACAGAGGACTATCAGGTTTGCAATTTTGAATATGTGTACCTGTGTTCTCCAAAAATCTAAATTCAGGCGTAAAACTTCTGCTGCATTTGAACCCCGTTCTTTTTACGATTTTATATCAATTTTACCTTATTACTAGTCTTGCTATGTATATAAAATATATGTATATTTGTGGCATCAGTTTATTACTAGTGAACCGTGCATGCATATGCTGCAATGTTACAATATAAAACATTTCAAAATGTGCCAGAGATATTGAGAAGATAGATTTAATTACCTTGTTATGTGGGGATGAAATTGAACAAATCAAAAGAAGCTTGCATCAAAAGACTTATATCCATGGAGTATAGCTTCCATATACAATAGTTGATAGCTACTATTAAAAATAATAAAAAAAAAAGTCTTAATTTTATATCATTGCATCATAGTGTTCCCATATGCAATACCACTACTAAATAATTAAAATCTGTTGGTATACTTTAAGTATATTAAGCCAACCAAGCAGTTAAAATGTGTTTTGTACATTAAAAAAAAATCATATATAGAAGCAGCTCATACTGTTTCTATGAATTGTTTATGTAACAGAGCAGAGGGCTGCAGGAGGCATATGCAGCTTTAGACAAGAAAAGGTCACAAAGGATTTATGAAAGTATGTGTGTTTGGTTTTGGCAGGAACTAAAGACTGCAGAGTATCATGTTGAAACATTGTGTCTGAACTGATACTGTATGTCAATTTGTATACAGACCTTAAAGGCTGGGTTTTACTATCAGATTTAAAATTCTTCTTTTGCAAGGAGTTCTTTAGCAGAATCTCCTACATATGTCTGTATAATAAAGTTTTCAAATCCAGAAATTCATTTATGCCAATTTCTTTACATGTGAACATACACATACATTTAAGAGAACTGGGTCCCATAAACATATATTCCATAACAGCATGCAGGACAGAAGAGGTAGTGTGGGGTCCTTATCACTACATCTTAAATAGCTACTTAACTATATCTAGTTTCCCCATGCTGCCAGACGACTGATATTTTTAGGCAAGTTGCAATGTCTCATTCTTAACATCTGCTATGTTGAAGCAGACACGTATAATAACTGATACATAAATCCCAGAGAAGTATGATTTCTCGAATTTTAAATAGTGAGAGGGAAAACTAAGTTGAGACTTCTTATTATAAAAAGAAAAAAAAAAATTCAAATCTATATGGTCGTAGACAAATTTGTAAATGGCAGTTTATCCTGCAGAAAATGAAGAAGATGGCAAGTTCTTGGACTTCTCATAAGTACCATCTTCCCTGTTCTTTCAACAGACATTTCTTGAGAATATCAGGAATTTATAAGACTTCATTAGTGCCACAAGTGGATCCTTTCTTTTTCAACCTATATTGTAATGTACAGATATACTTTTTGGTGAACGGTCTTTTTTTTTCCCCTCCATTTGTCAAGGATAGGATTTATCTTGCTTCTCTTCATCCTTCTATAAGTTAAGTGCCTATCGAGTTTTCTATGCCCTGTGATCTATGGAAAGAGAACACCTGAGAATGTCTATTCTTTCCATCTATCTTATGGTCATATGTCTTCAATCTTTTTTAATTGAGTCTGAAATAAAATTAATCACCATAGTTTGTCCTAGACTATATGCCAAATTTAAAGATAGTTAATGTTTGCCAAGATAAATCTCCTTCTGAGCCAGTGATAAATGAAACATCTTATCCATCAGATTTCTTAGTGAAATTTATGAGCATCGATTTAATATATAGCCACAGAAAGTTATTTTTTTCATAATTACAATTTTAATGTGAAATAAATTATATCCTACAGTGGTGAAAAAGGGGGAAAAGAAATGATACAGTTACTATTTTCCACTCCATGTTAGAATGTGCAGTTTTAACATTCTGTTAAATCTCAATCAGACAAAATGACCTATATTTGAACTTTAATAATTCAAATAAATGAAGTCAGAGATGAAAATCTTTTAAAAGTCTGATTAAGGACAAAAAGTTCAAATGTCAAAAAGTTTGGAAAATCACAGTATTTTCCAACACATTAAAAGGTCTTCAGTAGAGAACAAAATGACATATTTTGTACGTATTTTGGATATGTACAGTTATACCTATAATGTAAATATTTCAAATAACATAGCAGAACTGATTATTTATCATCATCATCTTCTATCAAAATATTTTAGATTTTTGAATGCAGAGAATATGCAGACTTTCCATTTATTTATTGAATTATTTATTTGTTTGTTTGTTTGTTTATTCTTGACACCACTGTATTGCCGTAGAAACTTCAATTGTTTGATATTTTGATACAGACTGAAAAATAAGTAATGGAATCAACTATTTAAAATGAAAAGATATGACTAGTTTTCATAAGCACCTAGTTGTCTTTTAAAGTAGGAAAAAAAAATTTTCTAGTGAGTTTCACTACAGGTATGGTGCTCAGCAGGACCATTTGCTGCCTTTTTTCACTGTGAAGCAATTATGTGTCCCTATATGTGTTGCGAAAGCTCGCATTCTTTAGTTTAATCTAATACAATTTCTGCCAATTAAATATTTTAAATTTACAGGAAAACAAACACTTACAGAAGCCCTCCAGCTTTGCAATAAATGTGTGTGTGTGAAAAAAAAAAAAAGTGATTTTCTGATTGATTCAGGTAATATGAATAAATCATTAGTCCTTACAGTAGCAGAGAAAATTAATCTTTTGAGCACAATGAAATTAAAAGGTTTTGGCTTGCCTGATCTGAACAAAGTAAGATGAATTTTTAATACAGCAAATTAATTAGGCACGTAATGAGGAATAGAATGCATAATAGCTCTAATTCTGATAAATAGCAAAATAGTTCAGATCCTCAAGGAAATAAATATCATCCATCACAAACACACCTCAAATTCTGTTTCTGGGAAATATTAATGGTATGAGAGCTTGCATAAAGGAGATGGATAAATTCTACTCGCTGATTTTCTTCAGTGCAATTATATTATGTGTTGACCCTCATCTGTAACTTCTTGTGGAATTGATTTCAGGACATTAGTCATTTCTGAAGGTGTTAATGTACCATAAAGGATTTGTATTATCGTTAAACATACTGTCTATGCCAGGTGTTACATGTTATTTGCTTCTGCCCTGAAGATCATTTAACAGCTTATAAATCTTAATGGCCCCATGATGTTTTGCTACAATAATTTGCATCTTTAAATAGCTTCTGAATGATGCATTCTAAAAATAAGTAACAAGCAACGTTTTTATTATTAAAGTACATATATCTTCTATTTTAAAACAGTGCTAGTTACAAAACTCAAGCAGTACTAATATGTGAATCAATGAAGTTGATTAGAAATGTGAGAACAAATGTATTAGCTAACATTTTACAGCATTAAGGTATTTCAGTGCAGATAAGTAGTCAAAGAATTTACGAAATTTTATTTTATCTGACCTCACCATGAGCTTTAAAAAATTATATGAATGTGTAACTCTATTTCAGCAGAAAATCATGCTGTCTATCTAAAATATGTGTTGAAATCTAGGAACTGAATATATATTAATGAACTCTGATATAATCTCGTATCTTCTGTAACATATAGAAACAATTGAATTAGAATTAAAAAATTACTGACAGATCTGTCACAACCTCCTGTTACTCTGTATTATCTTTATTTTAATGAGTATGTCTATGTACCAGAAAAGACTACTCTGGGGGCTTGTCTTTGCAGATGCAGACAGTCTGAACAACCAAGAAGGAGGCAGGCCTTAGGAAAAAGGCCTCTGTAAAACTTAAATTACTTTTACATACTTCTATTAATTAACAGCAAAAAGTCACTGTTTTATCTATATTGCCAGTGTTATTTATTTTCTTTATGAAAATATTCCATATACTTATCAGTATTGATTTTCTCTTCCGTAATTTAAAGTTTGGGTTTTCTTAGTATGAGCTTTCACGACATTCAGAAAGTCTGCTTCTTTAATTTTCTGTTAGAAATTAAAGCCTCTGTATAAATTATTATTGTATTTAAGAAAAAAAACACCGATACAAAGGTAGGCCCTCAGGAGATTAAGAAAAGTTGTATATATAAATCATTGACATGCAACCAAAATAAGTTACGGGTAAAGATGGTGATATGAATACGGATCCAAAAATCTTGAAAAATAAGTTAGATGACATCCAATAAATGTTAGGATTACCAACTAGATCTTCATAACAATTGCACTACACATCATACTTAGCTATTTGGAGAATGCTTTTTATTAGGAAGTGAATTTTTCTGTATTTCAAAGTATGAAGGTATGGCTGTTGATAAATTTTGATCCAGGATAACAGAGGCTATTTAATGTATATCATACTGTATGCTGCTTTATGACGAGCTAATGTAAACCTTTGGGTTCATTGTTAATAAAAAAGTCCTGAGAGAACAAATATTATGAACATTCAGCGTTAAAATAACAGGAAGAAAAACAAAACAAAACAAAACAAAACACGCACACAAAAACCAACCAACCAACCAAACCAAAAACCAAACCAAACCCCCCTCAAAAAAAAGAAAAAAAAAGTATCATTAACCAAGCATTTTAAAATGTACCTTCTATCTATTATTCTCAGTACTAAAACCAGTAGCTTATGAGAACAGCACTTGTTTTGCTTTCCCGGGTACAGGTTCTCTAAGGCTGTGTTCTTAACAGTCTTGAATTTCAAAAAAGCATGATTACAGGGTATTCTTAAAGGCATCTATTCTAGAACTTCCAGTGTCTAATGGAAGGTAGGACAGATATGCCATCCATTTGCAATCAGTTAGCTGCAAAATACTGTTAATAAACTTTCTTTTTAGTGAGCCAGTATATGAACATAATTCATACTATCTCTTTTGGTTGTATCCTGTTTTTTTCTTTTCTTAGTTTGTTCCAATTCAGGTGGGTCAATAACAGATAGTCTCGTAGCTCTTCTTTCTCTTATTTTCTTTCTTTTCCTGGTCTCTCTGTTCAGTCCTTTATATATGTTCCTTATTTCTTTTCTAACTCTACTTGTCTCCAACACATTTTTCATCTAATCAATCTTCTTTGTCTTTCTCCAGAAATCTGACGTTAGATGGGATTTCTCTCACTTTTGTTTGTCTAAAAGTTGGACATGGGCTTTAAGCAAATAATCGTGAATGGATAGTTAAGAAAAAAGTTAAGGACACTGGAAAAGACAACAGAGAATCCTATAGTGAAGTGAATGTCTGAAAACCTGAGATGTTTATCTTCCTCTCCTGTGTTGCAAATGAATATATGTACATTTATATCAGGGAATTAGAGATCGCTGTGATGGAATATTTAGAAGACTGAAAAATTCTTTCAGTTTTAAAATTTAAAACTAAAGCTTACTGAATACATTAATTAGTAAAACATTTCTTGCAAATGGTCAGTTCTTGCAAGTTATTAATGATCATGACTACATATATATATACGTAATACATATATGCAAAACTCCCACTTTTTATATTCTAAATCATGTGAATGCAGCAGGCTTGGACTAGATGACCTTTCAAGGCCCCTTCTAACCCAAACAGTTCTATGATTCTATAATTTGTGAATATACTTTACCATTTTGCTGAAGCTGTACAGTTAGCACTGACAGCTTCATTTCTTGTTGACTCTCAGCTTTAAGATGAAGGTGATCAGGCTTGAGAGCTCATCAATGAGGAAGTCATAACTAAAGTGCAAATATATTTTTCAATTTTTCTCTTTTGTCCTCACATGATGTTTTTATGTGTTGCAGCCCCTCCCAAAAAAGGGAAGTCTTCTCTGCTCCTTGTAAGGCTTATGTCCCTCCCTTTTCCTTTTTCCTTTTTCTTTTTTTCTTTTTTCCTTTTTCTTTTTTCCTTATTCTTTTTTCCCTTCTCTCCCTTTCCTTTCCCAACAGCCACACGTCTTGTGTATTCAGAAAGATGTCCTGCCTCTTTCCAGTTCTTTGTGCTCTTCTTACCCTTTTTTTCTGGCATTTCTTTCTAACTTGCATGCTGCCTGCGTACAACTACATCCATCTTTGCCCCTTTGATGATCACATTGCTTATAAAATTTTGTAAAACTGAATCTGACTGCACCATGACAATGTTACGAAACACATGCTATAGTTAGTTATGCCTTTTTAGTGCACTTACAATTCATAGGTGTTACTGGCCTCTTCTTTGACTACATTTATTACAGAAGTAGCCTGTACAACTAACTAGCTTAAACCAGACGGTAAGTGTGACACAGTTTAACAATTTATATTACATATGCTTAGATGCTTAATTATGGGGTCTACCTGTAAGCCATATGTTTAAACTTCCACCATAATTAGTGAAGGATAAAGTCAATATAACCCCTATGGCTATTCAGCCAAGCAAATGCTATCTACTTCAAAATGAGCTGAACAGCTCCCTAGACTTCAGTAGGTTGAATTCAGTTACCTACAGAATGGTTTCTTCTCCTTGACATTCAGCAACATGACAGGATGTGTGGGAATGGCTCAAAGCTGCAACAGGGGAGGTTCAGACTTAACATTAGGAAACATTTATTTAAAGAGAGGGTGGTCAAACACTGAACAGGCTCCCTAGAGGTTCTCAATGACCTAAGCCTGTCAGTGTTCAAGAGGCAAAATTTGGTCAGCCCTGAAGTGGTCAGGTAGCTGGACTAGATGATCATTGTAGATCACTGCTAATGGAAATATTCTAATATATTCTAGTCTAGGCTAATAAAGCAAAATTTTGGCGTTACAACCTGGAGTTAAACACAACCTCTAAATTTTAGATAACTAAATCAAAATTTAAAGGATTGAGATCTCTGTATGTCCTGGTTTTGCTAAAAACAAGACCAGTTCTCTTTTAACGATTTTTCCTTCCAGCTAAGTTCAGCTAAGTGCCTTCTAAGTGCCTGCATATTTTTCCTCGGATACTGTACTTGGTGGTGATAAGAGGACCAACAGAATGCTGAAAAAGCTCGTGTTTAGATTTATTACTATGGTAGCCAAGGTTAACCGATAACGGGACATATTTGGAAGGAGGGGTGGATAGGACAGGTGACTAAAACTGAATAACTGAGTATTCCATCCCATAATCGCTATACACCCTATATAAGATGGAGATCACAAGGATCTAACTCTCTTCGACCACGGCCGGCAACTGAAGAGGACCTTGTCATCCGTACCTGTCATGCTAGGCCTGAGGCCCTGCAATCGCTGCGTCTAGTTTCTGGTTTGCTGTGAAGTCCCACCCACGACTTCCAGGTGCCTGCCCTGCAGCTGCTGGAGCCACGCCAGCTCCACCCATGCAGCTCCACTGCTGCTGCAGTGACGCCAACTTCATATCGAGCATTCAAGATTGGTTTTGTATATTTTCTCTATTTATTAGTAGCATTAGTAAAACCCTTTAAAACCTTCCAACTTGAAGTCTAAGTCTCTTCCTTTCTTCTTATCTTCCTTAGCATCTTTCCGATCTAAAGGAGAGGGTAGAGGGAGGGTGAGTGTGTAACAGAGAGCATCTGCCATGATGTATTGTTGCCTTCCTTTAAACCTTGACATTGTAATGTATTTTTTATTTTCATTGTACTATTTTTCTCCCACATTCATGTAAATATTGGTTACAAAACAGAACACTGTTGATGGGGAACACTGCTAACCAAAGCTTTACAGACCTCAGGGAGGCTATTTCTATTTGCACACCCTCACACACCCTCATGAAAAAGGATTGTAAACCCAGGCTGACACAGTCCCAGACACCAGCTTTGGCTCTTCTAGTTTCCTGTTGAACTGCATTCCTGGTGGAATGGCAGCTCTACTTCAACAAGAGATCAAGTTGAGCTCTACTCAACTTCCCTTATGAGGAAAGGCTGAGGTTGCTGTATCTCTTTAGCTTGAAGAAGAGGAGACTGAGGGGTGACTTCATTAATGTTTATAAATATATAAAGGGTGAGCGAGCGTCATGACGATGGAGCCAGGCTCTTCTCAGTGACAACCAATGATAAGACAAGGGGCAATGGGTACAAACTGGAGCACAAGCAGTTCCACTTAAATATGAGAAGAAACTTCTTCTCAGTGAGAGTGACAGAACACTGGAACAGGCTGCCCAGGGAGGTTGTGGAATCTCCTGCTCTGGAGACATTCAAAACCTGCCTGGATGTCTTCCTGTGTAACCTCATCTAGGTGTTCCTGCTCTGGTGGGGGGATTGGATTAGATGATCTTTTGAGGTCCCTTCCAATCCCTAACATTCTGTGATTCTGTGATTCTGTGAAGAGCAGAGAGTGCTACCACATTGTCTTCCCAGGCACTGAGCTTCCCCTGTCAACAGATAACTTTAAAAGCCTATTTGAGGTGGAGTAAATCCCTTACATTTACATTTACATTTAGGTTTACATTTATGTTTATGTTTACATTTATGTTTACTATTACGATTACGTTTACATTTATTCACCCAGTTAATATAACCCATTATTATTACGACATACAAGTTTAAATTAATCTACTATTAAGAAGAAGAGTATTAAAGAACACTGTTTCTTTGGCACAGTAAGAAAAAAAAATGTTCTCCAAAGTTAGGAATAATGTGTTGTTTAAGTATTATCAAGAAGGTGCTAAATGTCACGAAATAGATTTGATTCCTAGGAAGCTGAAGGCCTACTTTAGCACACAGAAGACATTTAATGCTAAACAGAAATCAGACTTAAAATTCTACTGATTTTCTGCACAGTTTTTTTTGCTATTATTTCTTTGGTAATTAAAAATAATGAAGTAATGACATAAAATATATGCAAATGTAGTAAGAAAATGGGGTATTATATTATTACTATTACTGAAATGTGAGAGTAAAGTAAGCTGGCAAATTTTTATTTGGAAATTATTCACAATTATTCAGTAATCAACAGCCTTTTACACTCTGCATGAGTTGCCAGTGACTGACAATGATAAATGATATTCCATTCTGTTATTCAGCTGCTGATAATGTGCTATTCACATATGAATAGCCTTATCTACTCCTTATATTTCTGAAGTTCTTCGTATTGTTTAACCATTATTTAGTAACAGACATTTTCTGAATTGCATGCGAGAGTCACTGAACTTACTGTTTTTTCCAAATTCAAAGAATACACAAGGTCCTTCACATTTTACTTGTTCAAAGAATAGAATATAGTTTTAAACTAATGATCCAGACATTTCATTTTAAATCCTTCAGTGAAAATATTCCAGATATATAGTAACACACCCTTTCTTATGCCCTTTAAGGTATACATATTTTAGCTACGATTAGATGACAAAGAAATATATCTTGAAGGAAAAAGGGTGCTGTATGGTCCAAATTTCCCCTGATGTAAATCAGAGCAATCGTCTGAATTCAAATGATCTCTGCAGAGCCATGAAATCTGAGGATGTGACCTATATTTCGTTTTTACAATAAGTAATTAATACAGCTACCTTTTTCCTTGTTTCATTATTGGAGTCACTAACTTGTCTGATATTTGAAATATTTAGGCTCGAGTTACTCATAAGTTTGAGTAAGCTTATTATCCACCTGCATTTCAAATTACTGTTGATTTCTTTACCTCATTTTGTCTATTCTCAGGTAAACAGTAGTTCTTTGACTCCAAGAAGAATCACATTTTTATCCTACATTAATTTCAGACCCACATTAATAGCAGTGTTTACAACATTACAGTATAACAGATTCACGTCAAACAATTATTTTTCTAAAGACAATGTCTCTCTCATTTGCAATCATATTTGTACTCCTATGTGCACAGATATATATATTTTTTCTTTTTTCTTTCTAAGTTTTACCTGCTGTCTGGGTATGCTAAGGAAAGAGGAATGCTTTTTTTTTTCCATTTCCAATTTAGAAACCTTTTTTTTGGTCTCTGAAATTTTAACTGAATGAATGTTTTCTAACAGGTCACTACCTTTGTCTTTCCTCCCTCCCCACTCAGGTCATCTAAACACACATATTCAGGAATAAAAGATTATAATAGTTCGTAGTTTTGTTTTCTTTGGGTTTGTTTATTTGATTGTTTTTAATTTAGAAACTCTGACAGAACATATTTTAATTCATGAAAGAAACAGGAAAAGTGTATGAAGTTAATATGCTGCCCATGATCTTTCAAGAGAATACCTAGATATTATTCACTTAGAAGCTTTTGTTTTATTTTCTCTTTTTTCTTTCCTAGGACCACAACATAAAGCAGATCAAAGGGTCCACATAAGAGTCTTAACTTGAGACAGTTTTACCCACCAACCTAATGTCCCACATTTCAAAAAGATTAATCAGATGTTATTAAATAACAGCTTTATATCTCTTCTACCTTGCCCCACTTAATTTTAGCTGCCTGGAAGTTTGGCCTGTAAGGCTATGTCTATATTGCTAAATAAAAGAGGACCAGCTAAACCCTAGACTTAAGAGCAAACGTCAAATGTTTGGCATCCACGATACTTAAAGCCAGTATTCTTTGTGTCAGGTTTTCATGAACATGGCTAATTGGAATAATCAAAACCAGGGTCTGGAAATGATCTGAAAGTTAAACAATGTGAAAAAATAAGTGGTCAGTGTTGGAGTGCACTCCCTGACCTGTTTTTTTTCAGCAGTTAGGATGTAACTTATGTCTAAATCTATTAGGTAAACTCCCTCTATTATTAAGGTAGAGAGACAGGTATTTCCAGAGGAATATGAATGCCATCCCAAATTAAAGAATTTCAGATGGATATACAGGTTCACCCTCTAGTAGCTCCTCTCTCTGTGGTTACAGAGGAAGCCCAGATGATTAGTTAACTAGAAACCTAATTTTAGGTAATGAAAGTTCATATAGAAGTAATAAAAAAAAAAATCACTGAATTAAGGACTTAATGAAAAATTTTCTGCTTCTTCCTGTGGATATCAGGAAAAGGCCTGATAGGAATACAGGGTTTACTACATTATAAACATCTGAAATGCTTCTGGATAGAGGTTCATATTTCTTTTCTAGTTTGATGGTAGGTTTTTTATTTAAAACATATAAAGAATACCTGGTCTCCCCCCACAGTATATCAATAATGGTTTGTTTATCTTGATTCTTTCTTTTTTTTCACCATAAAGACCTAGAAACTATGTGCACAATTTTTATTTAAGTATAGGGGTTTGGGTTTTTTTGTGAACAGAGGAGTGTCTTTCACAATTGTTTTTTAAAATTTTCTTTATTATCTGGTCCTTATGTTTTTCTCTTGTCTATTGAGGCTACAGGTGCTGACGTTGCTTGTTCTGTAAGCTACACATTCAATAGTTAATTCAGTTTCTTGTTTTTGTGTACAAAACCGGTAGGTTTTGGTAGGAATATTTTCATTCTTTACCTAATTGCATCCTTTTTTATCTGCCAGTCTGGAGTTTTGAAGACTGTTCCTCCCACTTCAACAGAATATAAACTAAGGTCACACAGAAAGTCATTAGGAATAGAGTTTAATAATAGGATGAACAGTGGCAATCAGGTACATTAAAATCTTCATTAAAATAATCTTCAGCTAAATGCTTTGTTAAATTTAAGTAGTTAACTGACAAGTCATTCTGTGCCTATGCTGACTAATGTTCATCTGCCATCTCTTGATCTACACAGTGACTGTACACTCTTTAAGGCAGCCAGTGGCTTAATGTTTGGTATGAGAATAACGATGAAATTCTGGACTGTCTTTAAGATTTATTTCTGTATCACAAAAGATCTCATTCTAAGAACAACCTCAATTTCCTACCTGTGAGTGATTGCACTGAAAATCCTTAGGTAGCTTTTTCCTTCTGATTAAATGAAGTTGACTAGCTTATGAATAAGGTGTAACACTTATCTGAATGTCAGGGACTTTTAAACGTTACATCTATTATGGATGAACTTTGGCCTTCTTGTAAGACAGAATGATGTAATATACAGTTTTGCAACATACATACTCAAAACCTGTTAACATATCTTAACAGATAAAGAAGCACACCAGACAGATGGTCCTAGCTGTCCATTCTGTCAGTTAATTGTAAATAATATTATCAAAATGGCTTTCATGGGCCAAATTTCCCTATATGCCTGCTTCAAGGGTGAACTAATTTCCTTTAATAGCCAAGAAGTTGAAAGCATACTTCATAACTTATAACTCTAAGGTAAGCCACATGATACAGAAGATACCTTGCTTAAATGTGAACGTAACAGTCTTCTGATATGTTGCATAGAAATAGAATCACAGAAAAAATTAGGCTGGAAGTGAGAACAGGAAATATTTTGGTCTACCCCTGTGCTCTGAATAGGTGTAACATTTATATTGTAACAGGCTTTCCAGTAACCTTTCCCCTAAACCAGCTCTTCTCCAAAACTGAACAAAAAGTGAGCAAAAGCAGCTTGTATCAGACACACAAAAAGAGTAAAATCTTTTTATACATTTGTTTATTTGTACAGTCCATAACTAAATACTTTCGGGCTGGTTTTTGGTGGTTGTTTTGTTGGTTTGCATTTTTTTAATTCTTACTTTGTCCTGTCAGACATTATTTTAATACATTTAATATACAGGTTTGCTAATATCTTCTGGTCTTTAAAAGACATCCACAGTATACTTAGAAATCACCTGAATTTTCCCAGGTAGGGAATGGAGCATGAGAGTCTCTTGAAACAAAAAGTTAAGGCTCACCAAGATTTTAATTGCTTGTGAAGAGCAAGAGAAGATAACTCCTACTTAGTACTCCAGTCCTCCACATTAATTGAATACTTCAAATTATTTCTCATTTCAGAAGAGACCTTATTTGAGACAGAAAGCCAAAGTGCTTCTTTCAATGTTGTTCATCTTTAGGGACACATCTAACAGGCCCTTACGTGTTCTCTCAATGCTGTGTCTTTTCTTTTAGGCTCAGTATCACACACAGATGTGCAGCCACATGCTCAGAATTTTTATTCAACTGAGAGCTCAGAAAATAGGAAAACAGTGTATGTAGTCTGCTAAAGACACTTGTTCAGTATCACACTAGAAATTTGCACTGGAAATGTGAAGAGAAATGAGTTTTTTTAACATAAAATGTGTTGACCTACTGTTTAAGTGAAATTCTGTTCATTATCAACAAGTGCATGGATAAGCATGTGATCACGAAAACACTGTTGAGTTATTTACTGGGGTATATCCAATTTTATTGACTAAAATAATGGGACACTGGTATGATTTTGCAAATTTTTGTAAGGATTTTACTACATAGTTGCTCCTTGAAGGTTTATGATTTTGGCCTTAGACAAACAAGACAATTTGTTTTCTGTCTATTTTAAATTTAACTCTCAGAAAATGTGGATTATTTAAAAGTTGAGGTTCGCCTGTACAAGCAATGCTTCTATTTTTTACAAAATATAATACATATTCATTCCTCTGCTGACCTTTCAGGTATATAATTTTTTTTTCTTTTTTTTTCTCTCTGATGTACTGAAACACTGTAACAGCGTATTATCAGAGCAAAAGTGCTATAAAGATGTCTGCCGTCAACGTGTAATCTATGAGAGCTCCAATCACTGTTTTACTAGTGATGTATTGTTACAATAGATCATTAGAATGAAAGCCAGAGGGAATGGAAGGCCTAAGAAAGACCTTTTTCAACAAAAGGATTATTAGTTGAAGATGAGCCTTAAGATAGTATGTATATACAAATACATTAAAAAAAAGTCTCTGTTCCAGAAAAGATAATGAGGTTGGTCCATTAACAATAACTGACATCTTATTATGCAGAAGAAACTCACACCTTTGCTAAGAAGTCCCTTTCATTGCATTTCTGCTTTTTAGTTATGGCTCACTTTAAATCTCTTCCCATTGGTGGTTGTCATGTTTTCAGTTCACTATAAATTCATCTTAAACAGTCTCCCTTCATCAGACAATTCTTTACCTCTTCCAGTACGAAACCATTTGATTCAGTCACCCTGAAAGAGAATACAAAGATTCTTCATTCCCATCCTGTTCTCTATTCATCTATGCTATCATAACAAGCCCAACTGGCTTTAACATAAGTAAGTCTTTTCACTTAAGGATATGGTGCTAGTGGCTGACAAAAAGGCTTCAAAGAGTAAAAGAAGAGTTTCCTCACTTTAACACAAAAAGCAATAACTAAAGTGAAAAAAATACTGAGACATGATAAGAAAACATAAATCCATTCATGCACACAGCCTCTGGAAACTTGCCTTTTGCATTTTTTCTCATCTGAGTTAATCATATTCCCACCTAGGAAAAAAATGTGCTGTTTTGCTGTAACAGCATCTCATTGACTCTCCCTTTTTTCTCTGTCACACACAGACACTTTAATAAATTCACATGCATATACGTACACTAGTCTGATAAGTTTCTGTATTTCTTCTTTCCAAATTCAGAAATTTAAAAGTTTTGCAGTTTCCTTTGATAGTAGGTTTAGTCCTGAGTAAAATAAATCCTGTTTCCCAGATGAAACCAGATGGAGTATATTCAAAAGAACAGCTTTTCTATGGCTCTATCAAAGACTTGTAATAAGATATCCTTTCCTATCTTTGTTATTGTTTCATTTCTTGTTAATTTCAGTCTAATATGTTATGCTTAGTTTAATTCTATGCAGTCAGAATAATATCAATCTTTTGAAAAAAGACATATAGAATATAGTTTCATATTTCTTTTATGCAGAAAAATACATTTTTTCCCTACAGTGACTGGCTTCGAAACACATGGAGATGATGTGAAACATGAGAGTCATAGACTTATACTTACTGCTTTAAATACTTTTTTTTTTTCTTTTTCACTTTTGAAGGTATACTTTCCATCAGAACAGTTATTCTCCTAGCTTTTTTACCTACTTATTTTATTCACTTGCAGCTGAAAGCCAACCTGGCCTGGCCTAAACTGAAATAGAAAAGATACTGTGAGTTTTTTTCTCCCCATATCCATTGAATTCACCATACAGATTTGGCAAAGATCTGTGCTCATTTAATTACTTTCTATGCTTCACAGCCCCAGAATTACTTAGTTAATACTACTGTACTATAGTTACATAATTATACTTCACAAATACAGACCTAAGACGTGTAATGGAATCAGAAATACAATTCTGTTAGGAAAACCCATGTGATGTTTGGTGAGAGATCAAATAAGTTTCCAGTTCTTGTTATACTGCTGGTTGGTGTTTTCTCCTTAAAAAAAAAAAAAAGAAAAAAAAAAAGAACATTTTAAATAAGACAACAAGATACATTCCCTACACTTTTACCTTACAAAATGAAACTTTTATTGCCAAGGTCAAACTATACAAACTATAGTAAATTGAAAATATATTGTGAACCTTGAAAAACAGCATATAATTAAAATTCAAGCAACCTTACAAAGTACAAGGGTATCATCACTCATCTCTATTATAAAACATTTTTTATTAACAGGTTAAAGTAAGATGAAATGAGAACCTCAGAGGTGTCATCATGTAATTATATTATTGCAGATGAGGTTTTGAAAGATTATGACTTTGCTTTACACATTTAGTTAGCTTGTGTGTTTGTAGAATGCCTTACGATGCTGCAGTTTGTGTTCCACTTTAAACATCTTTATTGACCATTTCAGAGAGAAACAGAGTAAAGCATAACTCAAAATTCTGGAATACTTAAACAATTAAAGATCTTAAGCATAAAGCAAATTTTATCCTTTGATCAATCCTTTTTCTGAGCTCCACATTCATACATGCAACTAGATATGTCCAAAATTGGTCCTTTTAGACTCTAAAACTTTGATAAATGTTCAAATTTCTACTTTTCTTATTTTAACCCATTTTCTTTTTCCTTTAGATTTTATTTAGTAATGTATAACTGACACAGTGATTAGCCATTTCCTTAAATCACTTTTCTCCCTTCACCTATGCTCAGACCAGAAAAATAAGAGAAAGACCTAATATTTTTCTGGTGATTTCTGTTCTTCATATGGGTATTAAAACAATTTTAAAAAATCACTTGTAAAAATGTTGGTAAGGTTAACAAAATAAAGAAAAAGTTGAAGTCCTTAGTTTCCATATCTTTTCCCACTTGATATTGTATTGCATAAATACAGATATAAGTTGTTTGTTAATAAAATTAGGAGAATGTAATATTGTAACAACTGGAGTGCTTTTTCATGTAGCTCTACCTCTTAATTTATTGCTTTGTACTCATGAAAGGACATATACATACTCTATAATTTACTAATTGTATTGCCCCAATATCACATAAAATTTCACTGCAAATAAAACCTTGACAATATTTTAGTGGTAGAAATGACAGATCCCAACTTTTTTAGCATGTGTTCAATATTATTAGCTGTAATGGTTACATGGCAGGTTCAAAGTATATTGGCATACTGTCCTAGTATGTCAAACAACAAAATGCACATAACATGAAAAAATGATGGTGTGCCACTGCCACTTATTATAATAGTTTTTGGTTGCAAACTCACACAACTTTAGACATCAACAGTGTGGTTTGCTATGTTGGAACTAATAGTTTAGACACTGTTTACATTGAAATACTTGATCACAGAGTCAAGTAGCTTTGACAATACATCTGTCAACCCACCAGTAGTGGAGGAAGGGCTGGTCTCTGGTCTCTTGCAAGAGCCTAACCAACATAAATCTATGGGCCTGGGCAAAATCCACCCTAGGGTTCAAGAGAAGTGGCCGAACTAGTTGCAAGTCTACTGTCTATAACATTTGAAAAGTCTTGTAGCTCAGGGGACATCCCTGTTGACTGGAAGAGGGCAAATGCGGTCAAGACAAGACAAGAAGGGTCAAAAGGCGGCCTAGGAAACTACAGGCTCACGAGTTTTGCTTCATTCCCTTGGAAAATAATGAAATAAGTCCTCCTAGAAAATATTACAAATCAAACAGAGTAGGGGATTGGGAAAAGCCAGTACAGATTTACCAAAGGCAAATAGCACCTGACTAACCTGATCATCTACAACAAGTAATATTTTCAGTCAGCATGGATAGAGCAGTGGATGCTGTTTACCTGGTCTTCAGCAAAGCATTCAACACTGTTTCCCATAGCCTTCTCCTGGACAAACTGGCAAGATACAGATTGGATGGGTTGTCTGCGATATGGGTGGGAAATTGTCTAAGTGTAAGGTTCTGCATCTGGGATGACGTAAAGAGCAAGCTCAGTAGTGGCTGGGATCTGTGTGGCAGTGGAGCAGCCCTGCTGAAAGAGACCTGGTGGACAAGTTGAACACGAGTCAGCAGTGCACTGCTGTAGCAACAAAGGCAAATTAGGCCCTGGGTTGCATCAACTGGGGCATCACTAGCAAAGGTAGAGATGTGATCATCCCACTCTACTCACTGCTTCTCAGGCCACACCTGGAGTACTGTGTGTTCTGCTCCCCACAATTCAAGAAAGATCAGACAGCCTGCAGAGGGTCAAAGGAGGGCCAAGAAAATGATTAAAGGGCTGGAGAATGTGACCGGTGAGGAAAGACTGAAGAAGATATGTATTTTATCCCTGGGGAAGAGGAAGCTCAGTGGGGACCAGTACTTAAAAGGTAGATACAAAGAGGATGGAGGCTCTGTTCACAAGGAGACACATAAAGAAGACAGGGGACAACGGGTATAAATTGCACTGGGAAAGGTTTCATCTTCATGAAAGAAATTAATTTTTTACAGTGGAAACAATCATCTCATTGAGCAATCTCCCCAGGGATGTGGTAGAGTCCACATAACTGTAGGTTTTCAAGAAGCAACTGAACACAGTGCTAGGTAATCTCATGTAAGCTCCCTTTCCTAAGAAAGGTTGGACCAGGTTATTTTTTGAGGTCACTTCCCACCTGGGCTGTTATTCTATGATTCTGTAATTCTGTAAAACAGAAATCAAAGGAAAACAGACATTTCTAGAAGATAAATTCAATTCAAAATTAGACCTCTGACAATTATTTTTTCACCTAAGTGCTTATTTCTTAAAATTATTCACGTTGAATAAGCCTAGAGCCGTTTCTCAGATTTCAGATTGATTGATTGATTGATTGATTTAATTTCAGATGTGATACTGAACTCCTTTACACATTTTGTTTCCTGCTGTCCACATGTTTATTTTTTGGACACCTGACTGGTTCTACAGATCCCATCAATATATGCTATCTGGAAACCTATACCTAGTCATCTAATGTCTTTGAAAAGCCTGAGACTCTCCTGACTGATGCTCAAAGGAGTTCCACCCTACTACATGTCCTGCATTTCTGTGCCAGACTTGTGCATGTGTCTAACGCCTTAGGGTTCCCCAGGTGGATTTGCTGTTGCAAGGGCAGATGGAGTCAGGCCTTCCTTGCCTGCAGGTAGATACCATAGGCATCTACATTTGCACAATTCTGAAGTTGAACATCACCCCATACAAATCTATGCCTCAATTGCAAAACTTTAAAGGAAATGTCTGTGAAGATTCTGGGCTGATTGATTGGTTGATTTATTGTTTTTCCTTCTTCTAGGCCTTGCCTGGTAACATTTCCACAGTCTTAATTATACATGTATGAAAATAAGCAAAACCAAACATATTTAGTATACAGTACATATTGTAAGAGCAGTACCTGAAGACCATGCTTACTAAGGAATATTTAGTTAATCACTCTAGTTCATATCTTTAGGTTTAAAAACCAATCAGTTTGTTCTGGTGATAGTAATGGCTGATACATCCATATGTCACTAAACCTTACAGAAGGTAAGAACAGAAAGGACAGAAATTCTCAAACAGTATAATTCTGAATAGAATTAGGAAGATAATTAATTTTCTTCAAATAACAGCTTTAAGATGTGGTTTTCTGTTGTGTTTTTTTCTTTTTCTTCTGATTTTTCTGATGAAACAAGGGAAAATTTGAGACCGTGTGTTGAACAGATGTTGTGAAAAATGAAATCAGAGGATATAATGTTATTTAATAAATATGAAAAGGTGTTACTTTGAGATTTACCAGATGGTCCTGATACATTTAGTTTAACAAATTCTGTTACGCTTATTACCTATGATATTAAGTTTTGCCATAGTCTAGTTCCTTAGGTGAATGCTTGAAGGAGAATCAAAGGAGAAACGAAAATATCAGATGCAAGATAACATACAAAAACAATAATAAAAAACCAAACAGAAGTAAGATATTAAGAAGAGGAAGGAATGAAGCAGATAGAACATGATAATGAGTGAATAAAAGTTTCAAGAATTTATTTGATGACAGTGCTAAAGATACATTGCTTAAAAACTAATTCACAGGAACTGCACATATGTGCATCTGTGCATATGCACATGCTTGCTGGGGCAGGAATAATATCTCATAGATCTGATTTACATCTTGTTTATAACTTTGCATGTAATTTAAACAACACTGCAACCATAAAGACACTATTATTTTAATCATTATCCTTTGTTTTAATGCAATATGGCTAATGTCTGAATGCCAATATGTCTGAAATTACAATACACATTTTTATTGAATAAATCTTGTAACACGCAGTACTGTTATTTACCAGCAATTTGCTGAATATGCATAAAATACTGTATCAATGTACTTGGAAAATAATTAATATGTTTTTATTTTTTTTCAAAATACTTATTCAATGAGTTTCATACAGGGAACTATCATAATTCAAACGATAGATGCAGATTATAAAAAGGGCTCTCAAATCCAATTTCAGAAATATTTTATCAAGCCAATAGCTAACAAGTAACCAGAAATAAGTTTCATCAAGACCTATTGCAATTTTATTACATTAGTGATAATAACATTTGTTCTCTCTATATAATGTTGTGTTCAGTAACCATTCTGGACATCTCCCTTTTGTAACAATAGGAATAGGCACCAATTATGGCAAAATTATTTATATATACACGGCTTACCTCTAGCTTACTTTGAACTATTCCTTTGAGACACCTTTATATGAATATTAGACCTAACTATATATTCTTATTAGTCTATTATTTCTCAGTTCAAAACCAATTTAAATGACACTTGGTCAGGTTTGGTGACATTCACGTTACTGGTTTTGGTTTCTCAAGGCATAAAGTTAGCTTTCAATATGATTCATAGAGCAGCAATCCCGAATCAAATATTCACATTAAACTAAAGGATTTATGAGCAAATTATATGTTTTCATTTTATTTTTATTTTTTGAAAAAAAAAATTCAGCTGATCGGAAATAACATAAAATGCAACTTGCAAACAAGATGATGTTTAGCCTATATATTCAACATAAATAAACATAACAAGAATTTTAAAAGTACATAAAATTGAATTTTATATTTCTCTTACTTTGGTGAAGATTTTCAAGTATTAATTTACTTATTAAGACCTCCTTTTGTTATATTAAAAAAAAATAATAAATGTTCTCAGATTCTCAGCATCAACTTAGATCCTAGTGAAATTATGTTACTTAAACATATTGTTAGGTAAACGCTTTTTGTACATATCATCATTGTAGTGTCCCATACGCTTGAATTCATCCTCCAAAAATAAGGTGCCCAAATCAGTCTAAATGCAGTTAGTTAAGGGTCAACAAATACTGAGTAATTTACTGTAAAATGTTATTTATATATTTAATTATATTAGTATTTATTCTGAATAGCCCAAACTTCAATACAGAAAGAGCTGAAAACAAGTTCCTGGTGCTGGGAAAATCAAGTCAGGTCTGAATGCAATTAGCAATTCAATTTCAAGCATTGGATTGCCTTTTTTTTTCAATTCAGCTGCCCTCTTACCCCTGATGAAAAGTTCTCTTCTTGACGCAGAAAAATTTTACTTCAAATATCTTTGCAACACAAGACTATTATGTAAATGCATAGTGATAAAGAACGAGAGAAGATGCTAAGGCAACACTTAGCAAAAAGACAGCTACAGAAAAGTTTGTGAATATGTGTAGATGAACGATTTAAGTTTCAATTGGGAGGCTCAAAAGAGGAAACTTCTGTGAAAGGTTTAGATATTCATCATTTAATCTGATATTTCTAACGTCAGATGGTAAGAGTGATTTTGATTTCTGCCACTGAAATTGTAACTTCAGCTGCAAATCACTGTATTATTAATAAGACAAACATATTTCAGCGTAGATTTTGAAAGGCATGCAAAGTACCAAAAATATTTTTAAATAAAAAATGAAAGCAGTAGACTCATTTTTATTTTTTCTCAAATACATCAATGCATGCATTTTTTAATAATGCCCAAGGGAAATCTCTGTAGGGCAGGTGATGAAAGTTTCTCCTGATTAGTTTCCTTTAATGCATATGTAACAACTTCAGAAAACTAATAAAGGTTAAATACACATATATATCACTAGACCCTTGAAGCACTTCAGGAGGATTTTTTTCAGCATTTTCTCACGTAGACAAAGCAGGAAAACGTCTTATTTGCAAGTCTTTGCATTGTTCCTTTAAATTTGAAAGAAACCACTAAACATATATATAGTTTCACTCCTACTCAAATAAGCAAATTACAATTATTTTCTGAATTTTGAATTTTTGAATTTTTGTTGTGTAAAAGAAAAAGGAAGGATGACGTTTATAAAAAATAATAAGGGTGCAAGAACACAAAAAAATTTTGGTAGAGAACTCAAAAGAAATAGCTACCAAGTTATATAGGTGAAAAAACAGAGTGGGGGGCTCAGTATCAGAATATTTTCGTAGTATTCATCAGGTTTTCCACACCAGTGAGCTTTCTATAAAATATTAAGTTATGCCTGTATTTACAGAAAGATGAGGAGCATACTCCAGCCCGGTAAATGTTACTTTACTATTACTAGTAGAAGGCCACAGACATTATTCTGACAGGCATTGCAAGGTCTCAGGATTTGTCTGAGCTTGTCCTCGAGTGACACAGTTCTAGCTCGTAACAGCTCCCATGTACTGTATATTATATGATACTATAGATGTGATACTGTATATACCATATGCTATCCCTAATTATTCACAGTGCACCAACAGCCCCAGGATGAGCACGAATTGTGCAGCCTCAGATGGAAGCCCATGGGAAGGAAAGTGACTGTGATAGGAATCATATAAAAAGAAAAGCAAGAAAACTCTAAGACTAGGGAAGAAGCCACTACTACCATGCGGATCAGACTCGGCCCAGCAAGGAAATAATGGTGGTGCTGCTGGGGCATTGTAAATACTTCTTGCCTCCACCTCACTTCCTGAGGAAGGCTCAAATTCCTGACTTCAGGACCCAGAGGGATAGTGGGAGAACAAAATACCATCTGAGCAAAGGGGAAGATATTAGGAAAGTTCTGTCAGCAATTTTTACATTTCTATTATATTAACTAGATAATTTGGAATTCTAGAGCATTAAAAAAAAATAATTGGACTAGAAATTTTTTTATGTGTTACGTTCCCTTTTACCCATAATCAGATTTTTGGATTTTGAGAGTAGCAATATCCAGCAGTATACTGATTATGATACATAAAATCTCTGATCTTACAAAGAAACAGACAAAGCAACCAACCTGCTAGGAGTATGTTTGTTTTTGGGAGATCACACCAAGTTCTCTATGAACCATTATTTATGTATATATATATATATGTATGTATGTATGTATGTATGTATGTATATGTGTAATGGATCTTTTTCCTCCAAGCAAAAAATTAACTCTTCTACGGTATTAGTAGGACCAGCTCATATAGTAAACACAGGAAAGCTACTAAAAGTGTGTCTCTTTATTGTCTTTATTTTTTAAAATGTGAAATTGGTCAATATTAACCATGTTGATTATGTGCAGTTATTTACAGCTTTATTTTGTGAACTGATCTGTACTTCAGTTGCATGCAAATTGTTTTCCAGTCATTTTTTGTTGACAATTGAATGTTTTGAACTGTACATTGGAAATTATAGGTGATTACTGAAAGCACATTCTGTTGGATTTTACTCTCTCAGTTAATTTCTGAGCCTCTGGAATTTGCTTCTCTTTCATGAAAAAATGAGACAATTTTATCACTCAAATATAAATTCCAAAATCTGCTTTTATTACTTAATTACTAGCCATTTTTATTTTTAAATATATGGTCTGTCAAAACTGATTTATGCTTCTGGAAATAATCAGTTATTTGAGATGAAACTAAAATTTTGGTTCGAATTAGAGACCAAAATTTCTGGAGCTGTCATATTAGTCATAAATAATAGATTGTAATTATATTTGTTCTCATATTTATGTACTAAGTATATAACTCAAAATGCGAAGTTTTGTAAAGTGCAGTTACTAGAAATCGTTTTTCCTCTTCTTGACACATCATTTGTTCTCATTCTGCCTTATTTCTCAAAGATTTAGATAAGGGATTTAAGCTTCTGTGTAAAAATGATTCAGGCTTAATTAAGTTATCTGTGAGGCAGTTTTATTTGATATTTTCCCTATGCAAAAGTAACTGAGCTTAGATAGACACTCAAAGCATTGGAATACCGTTTAGAAACAGAATACCTGTTACTGTTGGTTTGGGAGCTTTGAAGGGGAGTAGGGGATAGAAGGCTGCAGAAAGGTTACCACAAGGGTTGGGCAGCTGTGGGCATCATTAAAAATATTTCATATGTACTTAAAACAAGGATATGTTTTTAAATGAAGATTTCCTTCTTTCAAATTGGGGTTCAAACATTAAGATTTTCAAACCTTATTATTGGCAGTATCTTCTCTGAGAGGAAAAGGGAAAAAGCTTTAGCAACTATATGGTTGATCCACAGCCCTAGATATTCCTACACAGTCAATGGGATTTTGAATATATGCAGAGTTCTTACTCCTTTGCAGTGTCAGTGACTACATATTTTACCTCCACATTCTCTTCCTGTGTATTTTATAGTATAACATTTGGCATCTCCAGTGACTGGTAAATTGGATTACACTAGTCAGTCACAATCTTTTGACTACAATCAGAAGAAGACTGTATTAAAACATACATTGTATCTGACATTTTACATTCAAAAAATATTAATCCCTCATTGTTTAAATTTCACTTTATGAGTCCCCAGACCAGTCTGAAATGCTGTTGTATTAAATATTTTCTAGGGGCTGTTCTTACATAATTTTATTTCCTTCCTTCCTTGCTTCCATAACAATGACATACTTTTTCTCCTTCAAATTTAATCTCTTCTGTCTTTTAGACTGCAAATATAAAACAATCTTTATTGTGGATCAACTACTCATCACATAATAAAATTAAAAGAGTTAACTTTTCAGTAAACACACTGCCAGCCTTTAATGCTTATGTCTGAAGCAAACCTATGGAAACAAGTTATAGAAAACACATTCTGTTGCAAGTCCAAAAGAGCAACCACACAATGGATAGAAAGATCAATGGAATAATCAATAGACTCATAAAAGGATGAAATAGAATATGTTAGTCTCATAATTAGTAGGCAGGTGACAGTTCGTAATAGTATCTCTAAACATAACACAATCCATGTCCTTAAATATTTTGCGAAGGAACAAGTCTGGTCTCTGAATGAACATAAACTCATAGAGACTGAAAGTAATGGCTTCAGCGACTGAGGAAATGGTCTAAGTGTACTTAGAGATGAGTAAAGAACAGAAATGATACTTAGATCATAAGTGTATTTTATGTGCTTTAAAAGATACAAAGTGGAGAATATGTAATCTGATTTTATTATAATACAAATTGTAGACTTATTTATAGCGTGATAAACCTGGACATTCTGGAAAGTATCTAAACATAGTCAGCAGATCAAATCTGAGAAGACGTAGCTCCATTGACTTCAGTAGAATTCCTGCTAAATTTTTAGGAGAAAAATACCACTTTTAAACAGGATTTTTTTTTTCTTTCTCTTATGCACAGTTTATACATTATTACATTTAGAGATTGAATCTCAGATTTTTTTTTTTAATACCTAATACTAAATGTACTTACTTATATGTCATACAAGTATCTTCACAGAGATTCGGCCATCATTGCTAATATTTTAAAGTCATGGTGAACTGTAATTTTCTCATTAAAAATATATATTCTTTTTTAAGTGGTGTAATAGCTTACTAACTCTTGGAAAGCATCTTTATTCTTCTAAGCATAAAAGGGAAACAGGTTTTGTTTTACATACAATGAAAGTAATGCAGTAGAAAAAAAAAATGATGTAATGTTGAGTTAGTATTTTACATGGATCATGATGGGAAAGCACAACACGTCGCTTCTATTCAGCAAAGCATCTTTCTTTATGAAAGAGCATAATACATCAGAAAAATATTTCTGTAAGCTGCACGGTCATTTTATATCTATTCAAAGGAAAGCTTTCATTTGTATTACTCTTCCCTCAAATATAGTACTCTCATGGCTCACATCTCTACGCAGCACATTAATTTTGCAGACATTAGTCTCTTTCATAAACCAGCACTCTCCTTGTTGTGCCCAGCTGTTTGACTTTGCCTGGTCTCTGGTTTCTTCACTCTGACCTCTTTCTGCTTCTATGATTTCCTCTCTTTTTCTCTGGACTTTGCAGTTTCTTCTTTTCCTGAAGAGAAAGGTTGGTCAATGCTGCAGGTAATTTTAGATTCATTTTTGAAACCTCAAACCCCATATTCCCAAACTGGTATAACAATTATCTCAAGTAAGTAGTATGTTGCAGAATGTGTATCTTGCTGTGTATTTCTTTCAGGGCCTATAGTCAGGCAGAATACGAATGCTTGCTGTGTGCCCCTGCCAATAACTGCAGGCAGGCAGAGTCAGGACCTATTGTACTTTCCCCTTTGTGTACTCGTGTTGATGTTGAAACTCACATGTAGTATAGGTTTTAGACAGTAAGGGATCTGCCAAATGGTCTGTATTTCCTCTTTTTGATCCCACTGGGGCTGGAGCAAGTTCTGTGTTAACAGCTTTTGGATGGGATTAAGCTGTAAGAAGCACTGCTCCTCCATATGACATGTCATAGTATTTGAAACCGTATCAGGAAACAAAAATAAATACAAAACCAAAACAAACCCTGTATAGTCTCCAATTTCAGATAGTTTCCCAGTAAAACTGGCTGTAGTCTAGTACACATATAACTAGAGCAGGGAACTGTTTTCATTCTGTTTTGAGATCTGCAGACATACACGTTAAAGGAAATCTGACCAAGAACAACAGAGAAAAGCTGAGAAGAATAATAGTATAAGCTTTTCACAACGTAGTGGATACTCTATCTCCTGCCTGGAACTATGAGAAGCTTCTGGAGAAGCCGCATTTTCTGTATGTGAAGGCAGCTGGGTTTAATCATGCACCACTGCTCTGTTGCTGTTACCAGTGGAAGTGGTCATATAAAATGATGTGCAGAGCTCACCACAGGTAGCTTACTGCTGTGTTCAGCCATGACCACGTTCCATACTGTATGTAATGTTGCACAGTGACACTTCGCCCTATGCTTTCATGACAACTACTACTTCCCAACATATTTCTTTGCCTGAAACCAAAACCTAAGTAGTCTGTTACAGATGCTTATTACAGATATTCGTTACAGAAGACCTGTAAACTGCTTTGAACTGAAGTAGAATTTAATATGAACTTCACTTCCTTAAAGTATTTGCTATCATTTGTTATTTCACTGTTTAATTATGTGCCTACTTCAGTAGCTTCAATAAATATTTGGTTTACAAAAACGAGATTTTTTTCTAATAAGCTTCCTTTGGAAACACTTTGTGACTCAGCATTCCCTATTTAAATGTGAAAGTTCAGTATCTAGTAATTTCAGAGTCATGGACACATAAATACTGAGTTGGGTACCTAGCACAGGTGCGTAGAGTTCCCCTGTTGATGCTTCTAACTCATCTATCTATCCCTAAAAATTGTATGGGAAAATTAGTTACTTAATTTAGGAGCACACATTCATTACCCATTCAAAATTAAGGTGCAAACTAGAAACTTAAGTTAGGCAGAGTATATCCCATAGTAGAGTCCACAATCAAATATCCCCATTAATGTCCTAAAGTTATGTCAATGCTTTTTTTTTAGGGATCTCATAAAGGTTAGATTACTCATATTTATCTTGGATATACACAGACAAAAATAAGAAGTACCATTTGACCAGTCTGTTCAGCTTTTAGTCACACATTTGGTTTCCTCAAAGAGAGGTAAAACACATCAAAAGATGCATTAAACTTGCAATGCCACTGTATACTACAGCAGCTATGCTAACTGCATAACTTTGAGTGCAGGTGATCAGCTAGATTCAATGAAATGATCATCCATTTGATCCAGTCACTTTGTTATTTCTTATATCTCTTTACAGAGAGATAACTATAAATGAAAGAACTGAAAATACTTTTTTTTTCCACTTTATGTTGCTGTTTCACTGAACTTTAATCCAGTTCAGGCAGCATCTGAAATTATCTGTTATTTTTTATGTATTCAATTTTGAACATAATTTCATACATTTACAAAATCAGTAGACTGTACATGAACATAAATATATATGTTAATGAATGTCAGTGAGCATATAATTACATTTAGATTTGCATTTGACATGGTGGAATTGATATGCCTTCCTGCAGCTCTCCAGCCCATTTCCACCACCTGCCCTGTTCAAACATGTGTCTACTATTTGTGGTAGAATATACCTTGTATTAGCAACTTGGGTCAGTAAAATACAATTTTGTGCTCATTGCTAAACTAGCTTTGGAACCAGGATTTAAGTGTATACAGCCCCTAAGGTCTTTCAAGGGCTTTTTAAAAAATAGGATATGCTCTGATTACATTATGCCCTCTAGCAGTTTGTCAGGATTATATTAAATATGCATGTGATTATGAGGTTGTTTAAGTAGCCATTGTTCTTCTTTTTGTTTCATTAGAATCTTTCATGAATTTTTCCAAAAAATTATCTTTTTAATTTGGTAAGCAAGGAGATAATACAATCCTTCAAGAAGTTAATGATGTGGTACCAATACTTATTTGAGTTAGGACAACAAAGTCAACGACATTATCTAATAGTATCATTGCCTAATGCAATGATACGATATCTAGTATAAAGATACTGCTACTGTATATGTCTTGATCAAAGATAATAAGCTTTGTAAGGATGATGATGATAATTATTATTAATTATAGTAAGATATTTTTACCAACAGTGCAAATATATACATTATTCTCTGTAGGCTGAAGCATGACTTGTTTTAGTAGGTGTCATATCACTACTACACAGTGCAGGTATCTATATAAAGGGATGCTATAATCACCACCAGCTTTCAAAATGCAAGTATGAATTACTTTCTTAAAGAAAGAGAACATTTAGAAGGAATCACTTAAGTATACAAACATCTATCAGCTGGTTTATTTATAAGAAAACAAACCAAACCAACCAACCAAAGAACAACAAAAGAAACACAAAAAACAAAAGACATTTGTTTAATCTCATTGCATATTTTTTTTTTTTCCTCCACCTAGGATTGTTCTATGTATGTGTTCAATTTTACAACGTTTTTCAAGAGTCAGGTAAAAAAGTTTCTAAATACTCTTCTGTTTTGTAAGGTACCTCCATGAAAGAGGTGTTCTCAAAATAGGTCAAAACATTTTCACTTTGCAAGTAAATGAACAAAAATCCTGTAAAATCAAGTTGAATGATTCCCTTTATGTGGATAAGTTTCAGCTAATGGAACCCCAGCAAAAAGGGTTCATCATAATCATGATATCCTTCTAATGAAAAAAAAGCACCACCACCACCAAAAACCACCAAAACAAATCAAAAAACCCCAACCAACCAAAGACACAAAAAAAACCCAACAAAACACGAACAAACAAAAACAAACAAAAACAAAAAAGAAATATCCATCCAAGATAAGCAAACAAACCCCAACAAGAACAAGAAGAAATCCAGTCTAAGGAGAGGAATGAAATAATTAATGTATTGTCATAAAATAGCTCTGCACTCATTCTGTATCCTAAGTTTACTACCAAATGATTTCCAAGTAGCTCTCTACTAGTGAAGTTCACACCAATGCAAGTGATTACTATTCAATGGCAAGGGCAGTATCAGAAACTGCACCTATGATACCCTGTCAAAGAACTGACTAAGACATGAATCAATAGAGACAGACCTGAAAAAAAAACCCTGGACAATGACTCTTCACCGGTACAACCAAAAGTTCAGTTGATGAATGGCCAATACGTTATATACAAAAAAAATCCTGTCATAGACGAGTCATATACTATCAGGCAGAAATGGTATACAGGAAGGATGTATGGTTTATTTTTTTTTGATCTGTCTATCTGTCTGTCTGTCTATCCATCCAACCTCAATCCATCCATCCATCCATCCATCCATCCATTTTTTAATATAGATTTACATTTATATAAATCTATTCTACTTTTCAAGGTTTTTATATAATGATAAAACGCAATTATTCTCTATTTACTTTGTTTTAAAAGTTCATTGTTCCATTCATGTGCAAAAATAACTATGGCCCTGTTTTCATATGATTTGTAAACCAGAAAAGTTTTTTTTCTAAAGTTTTTCTGAGATCAATCTTATATTGTAAGATTTCTGACTCCTGTCTGATGCTCTTTATCAAGAAGAGCTCTGAATCTTTTTGGAGTTCTCAACCAACAGTAAAACGAGGACAGCAGAATTCAGATATCTTCCAGTGCTTAAATACTGCTTGAATCAAGACCAACACTTTGACTTTACTCTAAAGGGGAGGGGATTCAAGGCTATAAATACAAAATGTGGTAGGCAGCAACAATACCCAGCATTTTATCTTTTAGCACCTAATATACAGCAGGAACCTCTTTTTTTCTTCTTTTTTTCTTTTCTTTTCTTTTCTTTTCTTTTCTTTTCTTTTCTTTTCTTTTCTTTTCTTTTTTTTTCTTTTCTTTTCTTTTTTTTTTTTTTTTTTTTTTTTCTTTTCT
>VWYH01009490.1:40277-70342 GCA_013399365.1 Pampusana beccarii
TTCTTTTCTTTTCTTTTCTTTTCTTTTCTTTTCTTTTCTTTTCTTTTCTTTTCTTTTCTTTTCTTTTCTTTTCTCTTCTCTTCTCTTCTTTTCTCTTCTTTTCTCTTCTTTTCTCTTCTTTTCTCTTCTTTTCTTTTCTTTTCTTTTGTCCAGAATTCTGGAAGCAAGGACCTGTTAAATGTTTAAAACAATGCTCTGGAGAGTCATGGTTTCTTGCATGATTCTTATCCTTACCAGATCCAAGTAATTTATCTTTAATTCAGACAACAGCTTCAGAAGAAAAAACAAGTTCAAGAAGAACCTGTTTCGATACTATTCAAGAAGAACAATGTTCAAGATACAGAACTGTTTCGTCCTGTGAGAAATGTGGAACAAGTAATTTCAGTGAACATTCTGAAATTTGGCTTCCTACATCTGAGGCAATAGATTTACAATTATAAGGATGTATATATGATTATAAGGATATAAGACTACCTATACTGGTATAACAAATACATGTAGCTAAACAGAGGTAGTATAGCAATTTCCTAGCTCTTCGGTAGAATGAAATCTAATTCTGAGTTAGTAGTTTTATTTTCAGGTATAAAAATGTTAAAAGATAAGGAATTTCTTGCACAATGTTTGCTTGGTTCATTTTACATGTTTAGCAGTACTTAAACAGGGTCTTAAAAATCCTGAGTTACCTCCTTCTCCCTTTTCTCTAAACACCAAATTGAGTTTTGAATAAACATTTCATGTTATTTCTGTAAAGCCTAGTTTGCTTGCTTGGGGTCTTGCTTATTTTTTAGTCATCAAAGTTAATGTTGGTGCACCTTCACCACTCTCAACTGTGCTTTCTGTATGTTAACAGACACTTGATGGATAGCTTTATGATAGTTATAATACCTCTCCATAAAAAGGAAATCTATTCTGACCAACTCCAGCATCTGACTTCCTCTTAAATAGTTGGTATCTTGGGTGAGATTTGTTCAATCTCTGGAATGTCACATTAGAATCTTCCCTAGCCAACAGAATAAATAAGTGCCTCAGGATGGCAATTTATCTCAGTCCAAAAGAATATCCTAAACAGATCAAATGAAGTAGCCTCTGAGGAGGACTATAAAGCAATTCCATGGTGATATTTGAGACCACGTATTTAGACACTTATGTGTTAGAGCAGGCTGTCTTTTCGATGTTTGAGGTTTGTTGATACAACTTTCACCTCTGATAATTTATCTCTTAATAGATGCTTAAAATGAGACTCCCCATTTTAAGTGTTTTCCCTCTGAAGTCTTCAGATGTACTCATTTTCATTGACTACAAAGGGAATTCAGGCACTTGCTTTCAGAAGATGCGTTTATTCTACCTGATATAATTAAGCTGTCTCTCAAGAATATAAGTATTTTTTCTGTGTGTGTGTGTGTGTGTGTGCATTTTTACAGGTGTTCTTGAAGAGAAAATGACTAATACATCCAGTATTTGATTGTGCCTTCAACGACATGTAAGAAAGACTTAGGAACTTGGAAAGTGAATCTGCAATATCAGTAATAATAATACAAAAATGATTTATTTCAGAGGTTATTGAATTTAGGGATAACCTGAATGTGTTTTGATGGAGTAATTAAGTTCAAAATTCAGTCGTTCTTCCTCTTATAATCTTGAAACCTCTACACTGAAATTTAATTGATTTCTTTCGCATGATTATTGAACCCCAACATTTTCCATCTTAAATGGTACTGAATATTTGGTCCACATTAAGAGTAACTGAGTATGCTATTTCATTAATTCAGAATTGTTTTGATACAGACCTTAACATTTTGTTGAACAACTGTAAGCATGGATGATGAAAATAAAAATAAAATACATTTATTACAAATAATATCATTCATAATTTAGTTACACTTTTTAGCACTAAAATCACACTACTTATGTTAGCTGAATAGGGCACATCAGGAGTCAATAAAGTAGAGAAGTACTAATATTTCATTTTACCAAAGGAAAACTAAAGAATCAGAGAGACTATTATGCCTCATGCAATGCTCTAGATCTAATGAATAGTACATTCTTTAAAGTCACAGGAACATATTCAGTACAGTTTATAACTGGTAGCCTACGATATTAAAAATGTGTAATTGCTGGTCTAACATTTTAATCAAGTTACTAACATACAAAACAGGGGTGCCATTTCCTTCCCCAGTTATGTATTTGAACAAAAATAATTTTGCATGCTTGACTATTTACTGAACTCAATGCAGTCATATTAATTATAAGTTCCAAGGCTATTTCTAGCACATTGTGTCAAAAAGACTTGAGGTCAGAGATTGTGAATTCAAATAGCCATAAAGAAGCGATAAGTGCAGAACTGCTCGCCTCCGCCAAAGCACTGACAAGTCTTGGTCTTCTCTAGCATTTCATATATAATGTACTCCTCTTAACAGTTAAAGTGAGATCAACTATGGATTCAGAAATCAAATTTAGGTGTATATTAGGTGAGTTAGCTGTGTAATCTCACAGTGTAGCCAATGAAGACATTTGCAATTGCTAAAACCAAAGGAGTTCAGAAACTGACTATTGTCATTGCAAACCAGACAACTACATTTTGTCAGCTGACTAGCTCTCTAGTTTCCACCTGCTGCAAAGACTAGACTCAGTTTAGTAGAGACAAAGCATAGACTTCAGTGTTAGATATAATCCACATTGCAAATTCCTGGTTAGATTTTACCTTTATCTGCATAAGCATCTAATATAACTGTAGGCACTGTGGGAAAACTTTTTGGTTTCCAGATTTTGGCCTAAAAGTAATGATAATCATGAGTCCTCTGAATATGCCTACAAAAAATAAAATTGTAGGCATCCTAAAACACACAAATGACACTAGGTTACTATACTAAGGTAACTAAATCTCATAAATGGTTTTTGAATGCAAATATGGATTTCAGTCCCACCATAAATACCTAAAGAACTTTTTCTGAGCAAAAGCCAGTGGACACTGTACCACTTTTCAGCATATCAGTCCCATAGATTGGAGATTATTATATTATGCTTAAATTATCACTGGTTTTCACCAGATTTTTTTTTTCTTATTGCATCTTTGATGTCTTACTTTGTTATTGTACATCCTAATCCAGCCTGCCAGATGGCATGGAGAGCACTGTGTGACTGAAATCCCTTTTGTTTATATAAACCTTGAATATGCACTTTGCAAAGACATTTGTGCCCTCACGAACCTCCAGAGCTTTGGCTGAACGATATTTAGTAGGTCTACTGTGTTTCTCCTACAGTCGGTATTTTCTGCTTCTTTATTACTATCTATAGCATCCTACAATGAGAATTCTATACACTGATGCATACTTGTTTGTTGTTTTAGATGATTGCCAGTCTTTTTTTCAGAACAATTTCACGTTGGTTTTTTTTTTTTTATGTGACATAAAGATCCTCTGCTCCCTCGTTGTGATATTTGACAGTGAATATTACAGATTGAAAAATCATACCCATTTTTAGAAAGAATTTCCAAAAATGTTTGAGAAAGGGAAGGTTAGTTGATGAACCTTATTTGTATTGTGTTATAACATACAGTTTATCATAATAGTAAGTATTTTCTGTATTGGCTGTTCTGACAGTTCAAACTACTCTCTAAAGTCTGAAAAATGTAATTTTATTTTTAATGTCTTTAACTTCATCTATTTACAAACCTATAAAATGTGAAGGCTATATCATGTCAGCATTTTGGGCAGGCATATAAATAGTATTGAAATCAATTGGCATTTTACAGGAAAATCAGTTGTAGGACAATGGAAGTTAGTGCAAATTAAATGCACTGTATGAATTTATATGACAATGGCTACTTTTCACTGATTATCTATAGATCTTCTTTAAAATACAGATAAATTGATTCTCACAAAAGCACAGACCAAAGCACACGCCAAAGTCTGTATTCACAAAAAAGCATTATTTACTTATGTTCCCACATTCATTTAGGTTCAGGTTGGTAAATGAGTTTCTAGGCTGTGACAATATGTACACAGTAGCTTCATGTTTGGATATGACTGGAGTAGCAGGGTCTTGGTATTCCGCATTTGGGGCACAACACATTCCCGTGCTTCTCCTCCCATGGAGTTTATTTAGTTTGAAGTGGTGCATAAGTCAAACAGCATAGAAATAAGTTGTAACACTTATCCTGTGATTAAACACATATAATACAGCATGTGAAAAAGGCAGATCCATATTAAAGTCTGAAGTCTTCAGAGCTAAAATATCACCATCGTCACTCGCTAAAACTTTGTTTAGAAGTGGCAGTTAAACGTGAAAGCTGTAACTGACTGCAGGAAGCTCAGCAGGAGAAAACTGAACTCCTTTTGGCACTTAAATCTCATCTATTTGAATATATACTGAAAACGGTTAGCATATTTAGGACAGTCATTTAGCTCAGCTAAACTGAGAGCCATTAAGTGTCATGATTCAGCCACAGTAGGTTATGTGAAGACTCTGAATGACTGGCCAGGCAAAGTGAAATGGGATTTAAATCACTTGGAAGCAAAAGCAGATTGCTCAGACAGGAATGGTCTGATTTCACCTGAAAAGTAGCAGCTGCTTCCTTTTGGGATTCTTTTGCCTTCTCTCAGCTGGCTAGGTTGAGAGTGTGTTGCTGCTTCTCTCTTCTTATGAAAACACTGGTGGCCTAATCTAAATATTTCAGCTGCTCATAAGAAGGGAGTAGGGGAGGGTCAGTCATGCAATCAGCAAAATTGTCAGGGAAACAAAACGAAACAAAAGAAAACACAATACTGCTATGTCATAGTTAAGACAAAGCCACAGTGCAGAGACCAAATGAACTCAAATGCCAACATGCTTTAATCACAGAAATATGTACGATTTTGCTGATTACTTGACCTTCCTGTCCCTTGAGGGATGATGGCTCTTTCCAGGAAGAAGCTCAAGCAGTTCAGTGCAGTGGTCACAGTTGTGCAGTGCACTGTCCTGGGGCTGGGCCATGGCATCCTCTGGATATCCTGTCATCCTGGCATCCACTTTGATGTCCTGTCAGTTCTGCCTTGGGTCATCTCCCACCACCCCTGGAGCTTCCTGTCTTCAAAATCTCCCTGTCCGTGTGTCTCCAACAGTATCTCCTTAAGCTACTCCCCATTTGTCTCACCAAGACACTCTTCTCCAAGTGTGTCCCCATGAGTCTTTGATAATGTGATTTTCTTTATCCCTGGAATAAAATCCGATCTTACCTGAGTCAGAGCCTTCAGTTAAAAACCTAATTTCACCCTGCCATGTTGTAATGTTCTGTTTTATTACTGAGTAACTATGGCCTTCCACAGCTGCAGGTACATGTCATTCTTTGTGACATTTTATATTACCTTCTTTATTCAGAGTTGGATAGAACACTGAGGGTCAAATCTACTTGAAAGCTGTTATGATAGGCTGGAGTGGTTTGAGGATTCAGTCTCATTTTGTACTTTCAACATATTGATAATTTGTTTCTCATGTTAATTTCAGTTATTTTAATAATTCTAGGAATCTAAAAATAGTTGAACATTTCAACTCTGTCAGATAATGGCAGAGGAATAAACTGTAGCTGCCATTGCATGTAACATTTTAAAATATACTTCGTAATCTAAATGAGAATTACAATGTCAGTGGGCAGAGCCTAGCATTTACTTTCTTTTTTAAAAAGTCTCTGTGTAATGGTTTTAAAGAGACTAATTAAGTCACTTTAAATTTAAACATTAATTAATTTGGATTACTTTTTCTGAATACAGGATTTACTTTAGTTAGTCTTAAGTGAACTGTGTAATCTATGCCTTAGTTAAGAAATCCTCAGAATATCACTAACCTAAACCCCCTCTTTGGCTCTGTTAATGGGATGAACAAAATTAGGACTGTATAGTGAGAAGTTTCTTGCGTACAGTAGTGCAGTGATTTCCTCATAACTAAATAAACTTTGAGGGGAAAAAAAAGAAGGAACTTCCTGAAATAAGTAAGCAGTGTTACCACTTTATGAAGAGAAGTAGATCGTCATGACTGATCCAAGCCTACTTAAATATAACACACACAGAAAATAAATTCTTTTCCAATATGGATTAATCTTTTACAAATATAGCTATCATTTTTCCTTTAATAATTGTACATCAGCATTCTATATTATTATTTGGATTATGAAACCATGTTTTTTTAAATTTTTTTCTCTTAATTCTGTAGTCTTAGGTTAAACCCAAATATTTACACTCTGATCTACAGTTACACACATAGAAGTACTGTTTTGAAATAGTGAAAAGGGTTGACTGGTAAGAGTTGCTAGAATATATTTGCCAGAAGATACAGTTCTCCTGTGTGTAACACAGCTATCAAATATTCTCCTTGAGTATTTTTATGAATATGTGATTTGTTATCCCAAGAGAAATTATTCCATGTATTACTAATGTATGATAGTATTGTCAGTCATCCTACATTAATTTCAACATTCTGCACTATGATAAATGTGCATGTATATGTGTGCATACATGTTATTTTTCAGCATTCAATATTTCTGCTCTCAGTAATGTTTCGAACCACATACAAAATACTGCATTCAGAATTAGTTAGGGTCAAATCGTGATGATTCTTTCAAAATCAGAGCTTGTTTCTAAACACAATGAAACAAATAATAGATGAAAATTATACTTAAATAAAATCTATGCTTAGTTCCTGAAGAGTGATATAGAAAAATGCTGTCAAACTTGTTTAGTCACTTGAAAATACTTTAGACCCTAAAACTGAAGATCATGAGCATGCATGTATTTACAGCTGCAAATGTCTAGATAAAATAAAAATCAAATGCAAAAGAGACCTAATGTATTCAGTGTGCTTCGAAGAAACTGTGCTTTGCATTTTTTAAGTCTGTGCTGTGTTATTTCAGTTACTTCACTTAAAATCAAAGGCTTTTGAACAAATTCTCAAGGAGAACATTTCCTAAGAGATCAGGACACCTGGATTTAAATTTCTGCAGTAGCATTCTTTACATCCCAGGAAATTACCACAGCCACCAAACCACCAGATATTTTGTTGAAAAATATGTCCTTCATATCTCCCACTGAAACCAGTCATTTTGCAGCTAGGAGTGCCAGAGACATGACACCAGAAGTAGGACAGATTACAGAAGCGCTGCTTACATTCAATGTTGTAGCCAAAGCAGTGGCTTGTTGCATATATAAGGTAGAAACAGACTAAACAAGATGTAATTAATATTTGTCTTACACGTAGATGTAAGTAAACTAAACCAGTACATTAAGCATTTTGTAACACTATAACACAACCTGTAGCATTTTGTAAGATATATAATATCTGCAATACCTAAAATGCTACTGCAGAGGAGATCTGCAGCATAGGTATTTTTTTTTGGTTCAGGAAAACCCATGCAAGTAGTAAAAACTGTGAGAGAAGTGCAAAGGATGTAGACTAAGCAGGAACAGTATTTGGCAAAATGATAGCAAGTTCAGGTCCTAGAAGAAGATCAGTTTTGTCCTTAGCAGGTAAGACCACCTCTTTTCTGTTGAAGACAGAGCTGGAAAACCTGAAACATCAGTGAGGAGAGAGGCAAGATGGGAAAGAATAAAGATTCCTACTTTGGCTCCAGCTTCTCTTGTCAAAGAGTTCTCAAAAATGGCCATCTTGACCTCAGGGACTGCGACAATCAAGGGCCACAGCTGTCAATTCTAACTATACAGTATTAGCTCCATGTTGTTGCTGATTTAGGTTCTAAGTGTTTTATGGGTGAGTCAATTACTCATGCCCTCATGCATGCACTTTTGCACATGCACTCACATCTTTAAATCTTATAAAGGAGATGAGAACATCCCATGGAATTCTAATCCCATGTATAAAGTGGTAAATTAAAATAAAAACTTAGATTTCATTTATTATGAAGGTTGCAATCAATAAGTTTAATGTATAAAATACATATACAAATACAACAGGGTGAATATGATTTCATAGAAGAACTAAAACTGGCTTGCCAGATACAAAATTTTTGAAAAACCCTCCAGTTTCCCAAAATTCCATTGAGCTGTGGTTCACACAATACTATTCCTATTTCTCTGGGTCCAGAGTAGGCCAGGAGTACAGGTCATATAATTCTGCTACCTTAGCTTGGGTTTTTAAAATCGAGTTGCCTAAGTCAGGGCTAAGTACGGTGTCTTATTTTATAGGCAATGTAGAAAAATAAGTAGCTGTGTTGAGAAACTGATGATTATCCTAAAACCAGTATCTGCTTTACACTACATGAATCATGGCCTGAAAGCATCTATTTCTCTTCATTGATTTAAAAAGGGAAATAAACTCAGATTTAGACATCTAATTTCTAGATATTTAAAGTTAATGTGAACATCATCTTTAGTTTGGAATTATCTTGGATCAGGCTTTTCTGTCATTTTTAATTATCTGCTTCAATCTTTTGTTTGTTTATTTTTGTATTATACAAGCTACACGTAAAGAGCAATATTTTATAGGGAGACTTCTTACTCATCATTTTTCAGATGAAGATTTCAATATATTTCTAAGACTACTTTATTATATAATCTGTGTTGTGCTAGTGATTACATTATCATAGTTCTCCTTTCTTGTCCTAAAATGTCTAAAAGTATTAATCCATTTACACTAGTGCTAGTCATTGTTACTATTTGTGTGGGGAACATTAGACTAATAGGAAAGAGAAATTCTACATTCCCATAACAAGCACTTAAACTAAATAATAATATGTAGTTGGAGACACTCTGGTTATAGATTGCTTTCTCCAAATCTACTTTCTTCAAGGTTTTAATTTTTTTTATTTTTTTTTTTTTTTAATAAAACAATGACACAAAACTGAAATGTTCACACTTATTTTCTTGGTGGGGGGGGATAAAGTTCTTAATATATTGGTAATATACACCTATACTATATTGGCATCCAGCGTGAACTGAAGACTTTTTTTCCTAGTCAGTACATAAATGACATATCATAAAAGCTAGTTATTTCAGTGTGTGCCTAATTCAAAGTGAAAGTATCTATCCTTGAAAAAGGATGATTTAATGGAGAAAATCTGAAAAAAGTATGTCTCAATTGCAATCTTAACTTTTCTTCTAAAATAGAAACTTGATATCTATCTTGATATACCATGTCTGTGATTTAAATGCAGTAACTGTACGTACAGTGAAACTATCTCATCTAACAAATGTATGACTGGTTTTCCTTGAGTAACTGCATTTCCTGAAATATTGTGATCAGTCTCCACCAAAACAAATGCCCATCTTCATATGTTTTTTTTAAATTATCTCCATGTGATGTGATTATAACTTATAGAAATGATAAAATAACTAGTTCAGACAGTGTTAAAGACTTCCAGCTGATAATTTCCAATCTGAAATCTACAGTGACCTTTAGAGGTTACTTTATTTATATTAGGATTTGTTTGACATTTCAGGACTCTTATGTGCAATATAGCCATGCATCCCACACAGCAAGTTGCTAGTTAATAATTTTTCTCATTATCTGAAATAAATTGATAGTTCTCTTTCTACCAGAAGCAAATACAGCTGAAATATACACTGAAACACACTTCCATGTTTCTGTATCTAAAGGAAAAAACAGCTTCAAGAAGTAGAATACTTCACAGGGAGGCATCAAGAACCATCAGACAACCTGAATTCATATGTATGGCTGAGAAAAAATTGGGTAAACTGGATTCTAGACTGCCTGATAGCTAAAAAAAACTTATCATTGGAGGAAATAATTTTTCTTTTTGTTGTTTCATTTCTACTGCATTCATTCAGGTAAATAGGATTTTGTATATTCTTTGTAATAGGTAGTACTACATAAAAAAACCCTCGTACCACAGCCAATTCTTTCTAAATGGAACAGGTTAGCTAATTCTTTGATTGAAAAAAGAAACACACAAAGAAACCCCAGGAAGATAAAAAAGATCTATCTTAGTTAATAGAACCATAGTCAATTTATTTTCATGTGTTCTTTTTCTTTCAATATAATTAAAGTATATATTTTTTTTCCTCAGTCCATATTTTCTAGGTTGGCTATGTCAAGGTTTAAAGTAAGGCGGCAATAAACCATGGCAGACGCTCCCTGTTACCCTCTTACCTCCCGTCACCCCTTTCCTTTAGATCAGAAAGATGATAGGAAGATAATAGGGAAGGAAGAGAGACCTAGGCTTCAAGTTAGAAGGTTTAAAGGGTTTACTAATGCTACTAATAAATGGAGAATATATATACAAAATATATAGAAAACCAATCTTGAGTGCTCGATGTGGAGTTGGCATCACTCCAGCAGCAGCAGAGCTGGGCGGGTGGAGCTGGCGTGGCTCCAGTAGGTGCGGGTCAGGCCCCTGGAAGTCATGGGCGGGACTTCACAGCAAACCAGAAACTGGTTGCAGGGATTGCAGGGCCTGAGGCCTGTAGATCACAGGCAGACGGACAGGGTCCTCTCTAGATACCAACCATGGGCGAAGAGAGCTTGACCCTCGTGATCACCCTCTTATATAGGGGGTATGACGATTATGGGACGGAATACTCAGGTTTGTCAGTTCTAGTCACCTGTTCCATCCACCCCTCCTCAAACATGCCCCTCTCACAATGGAGCGTCGGAAAACTTACCAGTCTTTCTTGGCTACCGTAGTAATAAATCTAAACATGAGCTTCTTCAGCATTCCACTGGTCTTCTTATCAGCGCCAAGTACAGCATCCAAGGAAAAATATGCAGGCTAAAACTCAGAAAAGTACAGCCACCTAGAAGAACTTATCTGAAAGGAAAAATCACTAAAAGAGAACTGGTCTTGTTTTTAAGAAAACCAGGACAGGCTAGTAAAAATAAAAAGAGAATGTCACTCTCCTCCTTATATTTCCTGAAAATATATTGTAAGAGCTAATTCTGTGAAGAACTAACATTGACAATTTTGTACTTTTATTATTATTAAAAAATATGGTCTCCTTTGTCTTTTAAAATTTCTTAAGAAATATAATCATGTACAGTACTATATCTTTTCTTAGAGGGAGGAGAGTATTTGTAATCTCATTATTTCCACAGGACAGCTGTAATTATATATGTAACATTCATGTGAATTTTACTGAAGTGGAAGAATATATTTCAGTAATCTCATTTTCTCTGCTGTGTGGTTGTAGGATTATGTATGTAAAAATTCCTTCACTACACTTGGTGATAAGATACATAATACTGAAACTTGTAAGCCTATGCATTTAATAAGGTTTGAATTAGACAAAAGTTTGTGATCAATGAACTTAAAATAATTAAAGAATTTCCAGGAATGTTTATTGTCATTGCACTGTGATACATGTTTTATAAAAAGTTTTTCAAAGTCACATGCCTAATGTCAGGCATTAGCTAGATTATGAAGAGCCAGAAGTTGATAATGAATACTAGTTATTTTTTTTCCCAATTATGTTTAAATCTCCCATGCATGTAAACCTATAAAATATGTGTAGAAAATTTTCTCTTAGGTTTATGATTTTTTCTGTAGCAAGGAAAATTGGGAATTTGTTCTCAAGGGATGCTTTGTTCAACATATCAAGAAAAATTTCAGAGCTAAAGTTAGTGAATACAGGTGTCAGTGGTTACTGCTTGTTTATTCTTGGATATGCTTGCTGTCTGCTGTCTTTGTACGTTTATGGTATCAATATTGCGATTTCAGAAACCCTAGTAATATCATATTCAAAATATCAAGATGCTAGTTTTTCCCTCAGATAGCATAACTATGGTTTGAATTTGATGACTAAGATTTGTCTTGATTTATTCTCTCTGAGACACAACTCCGAATTCTAGCAAAAATTTAAACATTTTCATGCGCCCATGGAACATCATTGACACAAAATCACATTTCCTTGTATTCTACGAAGCATACATAGTTTATCACTCTATTTTTATACACTTATTAAACAAGTATTTGTTAATTTGCATTTGCATTATTATCACATTGATAAGAAATTGGCTGGATAAGTAAGTGATGGGGTGGGTGAAAAACTGACTGGACTGGTTGGCTCAAAAAATCACAGCATCAGTTATATTGGAAGAGGGCTCTTGAGATCAAATTTTTCACCCCCCTGCTCAAGCAGAGTCACTTAGGATAGGTTGCCCATGACCATGTCCAGCTGGGTTTTGATTATCTCCACAGATGGAGACTCCAAAACCTCCATAAGCAACCTATGCCAGTGCATGACCAACCTCATGGTAGAAAAAAAAATGTTTTCTTACATTCAAATGGAATTTCCAGTGTTTCAGTTTGTGCCCATTGCCTCTTGTCTTATCAGTGAGTGCTACAAAGAAAAGTCTGGCTCCATATGCTTTGCACCTTGCCATCAGGTATTTATACATACCGATCAGATCCCACTGAGAGTTCTCTTTCCCAGACTAAACTGTCCCAGCCTTTCCTCACATGAAAGATTTTTCAATCCCTGAAGCTCTGCTCTGGCCTTGCTCCAACAATTACATATATTTTACTGGGCAGCCCAGGACTGGACACTGCACTGCAGATGTGGCTTCACCAGTACTGATCTGAGGGGAAGGATTGCCTCTCTCAACCTAGTGGCAATGCTTTTCCTGAAGTAGCCTGAGTCAGTGTTGGCCTTCTTTCCTGTGAGGGTGCATTTCTGGCTCGTGTTCAATTTGTTGTCCACTAGGACCATCAGGACCTTTTTTGCAAAAATTCTTTCAAGACTATTGATCCCCAGTGTGTGATGGTGCCTGGGGTTATTCCACCTGGGATGCAGAATTTTGTATTTTTGCTGGTCGAACTTCATGAGATTCCTCTCTGCCCAGTTCTTCAACCTGTTCAGGTCCCTCTGAATGGTGGCACAACCACCTGGTGTATGAGACACTCTCTCCTGTTGAGCATTATGTACAAACTTGCCAAAAATGCACATAATCTCACTAAGTGATTAATTAAGATATTAAACAATATTGACCTCAGCACAGATTTATCCCCAGTATTGTACCTTATGATTAGTGCTGCAAAGTCCTGATGGAAACCAGTAAGTAGTAGCATCCCACAGGGATCAATACTGGATGAAATACTTTTTAATGTCCTCATTTATTACCTGGATGGTAGGATGGAGTACACTCTCAACAAATTTCTGAATGACACCAAAATGTCGGGAGTGGTCAGTATGCTGGAGGGCAAGGCTTCCATGCAGAGTGACCTTGACAGGCTGAGAAATGGCCAACAGTATATTTCTTTCTGTACAGAGCTTATGTCAAACGCAGACTTCTGCAAATGTATTTTTAATAAAAAAAATCCTAGTCTTCCAGATTAAAACACAAAATATTGAATGGAGGACTTAAATTCATCTAGAGTGCAAGAAGACAATAAAAGGCACCAGAGCAGAATTCCTAGCAATCAGTATAAGGAATCAGCTAGGATCAACATACTGAGCACAGAGCTATGAGAAACCAGCCAAAAGGAAATGCCAAGTGATAATATTTGAAACCAAACTTCTCTAGAGGAGTTGTTTAAGGACTAATTTAACTATTTTGGCACTGAAGAACTATTGATCAAACAGTATGGGACCAGGGAAGAAGACCTATCTTTCTTGTCTGCTACCAGAGGATTCATAGCTAAGACATTATACTCTGTCCTGTTTCCTTTTTCTCTAAATGAACGGCTTTTATTCTTTCCCCTGTACAGATTTGGTCAAATTCAAAGAGAAAACTGGAGTTTGTCCTTTTTCCCCTGGTTGCTGTTCTAGTGGCTTGGAAACTCTCTAGAAGGGTATAGATTTGCATTCTTCTTGTATTAATGCTGTAGCAAATGATCCATTATATAAAAGAAAGCACTTCTATTTTGTTTAGTCATTTTAAGACCTGAATTGCAGAAAAGGTTTGGGGATCAAATTGCTGTATTGCATAATAGTATTTTACACACCTAGATACTCAAGTCCGGGAGACAACTAAGGATGCTCCCATCTGTTCACCAGTTACCAACGGTGTTACATGTTCAGATCTGTGTTCAAGCAGGACAAAAGAAATGGGACCAGGGAAAGAAGAAAAATACAGTAGATATTAAGATTCATGGGAACAAACTTAGGATAATTCAATAAAAAAATCTTTAGGATTAGCAATGTTGTGATAGTTCAGTGGGACCTGCACAGAAAATCAAGGTTAGTCGTAGAGAAACTTCTATTTTGCTTAAAAAGGCTAAAAGTAACAGGAATTCTGTCTTCCTATACATTAGATATGGACTGGGAGAGAAAATATGTCAAGAGGCTTTTACTCTCCTTTTCCAAAACAGAGACAAGAAGGAATCACAGAGGAAACAAGAAAAGGGTTTGTTACTGTTTTCCTAGCAGCCACAGTAGATACATGGCATTGAGCCTCCCTTCAAACAAAAAGAAAGGGATGGGTAGTTACGGGTCTTACTTTTTAAGCTTCTAAGATAGTTGTGTATATGTATTGCATATTTAATAATTATCTTAAAGCAAAAAATGCTTATAAGGGCTGTTGAATTCCTTGTGTTATTATTTAGGACCTAATTCTACACTAAGGCTTGTCCACTGCAGAGTTCTAGGGGTACTAGTAGCAGTATAGGCATAAATATTTTGTTTTGGTGAGATACAAAAGTTCTTGTCCCCAGGACAAGTCAAGTAGTGGCAAGTCACATTTTACATTGACTGAGGGCATACATAATAGAGTTTGCTGTGGCATAGTGTCAGGAAAACAAAATTCTTCCAGGTCTACCATCCACAAAGATTTTGTCTAATAATCCTTGTATCATTGAGCTTTCCATTTAAATTCCTATAGCGATGATGTTTAATAAACCCTTCTGTGTGCCTAAAGAAATATGCAAAGGGACTATGCATAGGTCTCAGTTCAGACACCCAAACTAGTTCCACAATAGTCTTTTCTTGTATTTTTTCCCTCCCAATTTCCTCCTTCTCCTCTTTTCTGTGCTTTCCCCTTTTCTCTTCTCTGATAACATGTATACACACACTACATAACAAACATGCTCCTCAACTACCATGAACAAAGTTCACAAACATTCTAGTTTTACTTTGGTTTTATTCATATTTATTATTTCATACCTCAGGCAGTTTAGAGCATCTAATATTACACATAAACTGTAAAAATTATGTGGCAATATAGGTGCTTAAAAACAGAAGTTAAAAGCAATTACTATATTAGTTAATTTAAAAGCATTGCATAAATATTGCAGTTAATAAAACTTAGTATTTCACTTTCTTTGTGAATAACTGCAGAGTACAGCACGCAATGAAAGTCAGCCAAATATTAAAAGGATAATTTTTCTTAATTTTCTATTTATTGTTACATAGAAGTTGGTTCTGACCTATATTCCATAAAGGTTGTTTCAACTATAAATTGATACACCTTTTAGAAGATAGGTTTTGAGGCCGAAGCATTCAAGCCATGTTTGCAGAAGATATTAGCTGCCATGTTAAAGACCTGACAGAAATGTCCAGACTTTCAAAACTTCTTAGCACTTTTAATTAGCTGTTTGGACCTAGCTAGTCCTTACTTACCTGTTAACTGATTAAAGCCAAATAAATGTCCTGATACTATACTAATAATTGATTGTAGTGTAGCCATGCCCATCTGAAGAAATAAACGTGAAACCGCCTTAGAAAACTCCACCCTTTGGACCTTATTTCTGAATTGAGCTGTGCGCCTGCATTTCAGGTCAGGGAAACAAGTTTCAGTGAAAAACTAAAACATAAATGAACTGCAAAACTAGATAACTGAAGAGCCTATTCTATTACAATGCTAACTATATTTCTGGGTTTTTTTGTTTGCAACTCTGTATATTTGTGGTTAACCAAACAAATATCATGAGAAAGATTGTTCTTATAGATGTCTGTATCCAGAATGGACAAAATAATAAGCGTTTAAATATATTTTTGAACTAATTTTGTAGCTCAGTTCCACAGAATCACAAGAGCCACAGAGAAAGCTTTTGCTCACTACAAGCCTTTCTACATGTGCCTGCCTTCCGTCCTTCCTTCCTTCCTTCCTTCTTTCTTTCCTTCCTTCCTTCCTTTTTCATTCATCTTTGCCATACCTTGATCTGTCTTTCAAAGGTTCTATTTTTCTTTCATCCTCATACATCTTTGCCAGTCACTGCAGTGTTTCCCTTCTTCCTATACTCGCACGTGTGGAGATCAGGCTTAGCTAGTCATTTGAGGGAAGATTCACCTCAACAGCTTCAAAGGTCTGCAGCTAGGCGTTGACTGCCTCTGAGCCAGCCACTTTAGCTGCTCTCTATGATCAATAGAGAAAAGTAAACCTTTCTGTGTTAGGACTCCAGAGTGTCAGTGGAAAACATTTCACTCCAATATAGTTGCTTTAAGTGGTGCATATGAAATATGCCTTTAGAATGCATGTTTTAAGGTATTTTCTACGCTTCAAGGTGACTAGGTCAGATAAATGTATTTGCAGAATAAAAGGACTAAGGTAAAATGTTTGAAACAGCAAAGAATGTCAAGGTGAAATGAATAACCAGTCAGAGAAGACCTGCAGTATTTTAAAAATCAAAACATGGCACCCGACAAGGATGTTGTTAGAAATAAACTTGATTTATTTTCTTTCAGTGTTTTGTTGAGAAAAAAAAAGCTGAAGAGTGACATTCTTGTGCTTACTATTCTAAAGAAAAAACGCTTAAACCTGTTTTGTTTGGGACAGAGAGAATAAAAGCAATATTGATAAGGCTATAGTTCCAATAATAGAAACTTTATATATCATCCCTGGTCCTATATATGCTTCTATAAGTATTTTGTAAAAAATACCACTTATAAAAGGTTTGTCAGCTCTACTTTAACTAATCTCTCCTGAATTCATAAATTAACATCAGTCACAGTTAGAAACTACTACACTGGTTACACTTAAACGCTATATATATGGGAGTTAGGAGCTCTAATGTATGCAAAAGTGGACACCAAAATGTGGTGTCCTAAGTATGAACTAAAATCTTGTATGATATGTGGGGCACGTTGTTTCTTGTTAGTTGATCAGGATTTCTGTCTCACATCACCTTCAGGCTGTGCCACCGTAAGTGAGACACTACAGACACCAGAACAGAAGGAAAACATGACAGCATCTGAGTCTAGCTTGAGCAATGGAGTAGGAGAAGACCCACAGTATAAGAGCTTTGGTTTTGCTTGTTTCTATTTTCTAAACTTCATAAACGTTTATAGACAAAGAGAGAGACAGAAAGAGACATTGACTGACTCCATGATGTAAAATATAAAATTTTTACATATTCAGAGAACCAGGGAATGAACCCCCACATATATTCTGAGTGGTATGGTGATTGATCCTGCTTAGTTTTAGAACTATCTACATGAACTAGATCTGACATAACTGAAATATCTAGCCTTAACTCCTGATTTTTTTTAAGTCATTAGGAGATGGATATGTCCAACTTCATCAAGAGACATGCTGAAAAAAAATCTGACCAGAACATCTCCTGCGGTTCTTCATAGATAACCAATTACTCCTTGACTCCTCAGGGGTAACTTGTGATACTTTTCAGTGTGTTGCAGTATTTTCCAATCTGCTTTTTCAAATTTTGATCAGGTTGGGATGGAGTTAACTTCCTTCATAGCAGCCCATATGGTGCTGTGTTTTGAATTTGTGACTAAACCAGCGTTGATAACATGGCAATGTTTTGGCTGCTGCTAAAAAGTGAGTGCACAACATCAAGGCTCTGCCTTCACCCCAGTAAGAAGCCAGTAGGCTGGAAGTGGGCAAGAAATTGGAAGAGGACACAGCTGGAACAGCTGACCTGAATTGGCTGGAGGGATATTCCATATTAACACATGGAATGAAACCTGGGATAGCAATAGAAACTGGGGTAGAGGAAGAAGATCGTGACGGTATTTTAGCTTAAAAGGTGGCCATTGCCCTGAACCAGGAGCCAGGCTGGGCATCAGTCTGCTTATGGGAGGTGGTGAGTGATTGAAGCACTTGTTTTTCTTCTCTTTTCTTCACGTACTATATATGAACCCATGAGTTTTATTGCTTTTACTTTTCCTATTGTCTCCTCTGTCCTGCAGGGTTGAGGAGTGAGTGAGTGCCTGTGTGAGTACTTGCCTGCTTGCCAGGATCAACTCACAATGTCAGACAATGTGATTGTATTCCCAAAATATTATTTGGAAACTCTGAGCATCGCTTACCAGCCTGAAGAGGCCGCTTACATGGCTGAACAACTCCACTGACTGAACAGGAGATACTGGAGTAATCTCAAGCAAGTTTCAGGAGGATCTGAAACTGAACATGAAACAATCTAAGCACCATTTAACAACTCAAGCCCCATTGTCTATAGCAAGTCCTTACATGCTCTGTTTTTTTCAATACTTTATATTGTGAAAACAGTTTTAGAAAACTTGATCATTGTGTTATGTAGCAAGTCATAAAAGCAAGTTGCCTTCTTTGGCATATTCAAAATCTTCGCTTTAGTCTCTGGGACCTCATGGTTCTGAATGCTTCATATCAGGTGAAACTACCATTTCTGGTCTTCTGGTACTAATTTCTTTATGCTTTGCAAATATCCTGAATACTGTGGAATGTACACACTTAGCACACTCCCTCTTTTTCACTTTTGCAGGAATACTTGATTTTTATTTTCCCTCCCCTCTCCTCCCCTCCCTGAACAATAAAAAAAACCAGCCAGGCCATACAGAAATACACTCAATTGCAAATAGTTCATCATTTTCACAGATACAGAGATTATATGCAGTCCCTATAAAATTATCACTTTTATATCTGCCTTATAGGAGTGAATAAATAAAGATTTCAACCAATGTATTCATGTACATCTTTCAACCAGTGTATTTCAAAACAGTGGAAGATTCAAAGTGCAGGTCAGGAACCTATCAAGAACATCCTTCATCTGAAATTTATGAAAGACCATCTTTTTCCTGTTGCTTTAGGGTAGAATTTAGGTTTGTCAGATCATTGCTCATCAAATTATATTGTCCTTCATCTTTTACACTGTTAATTTGTTGCTTCTCAAGTCCTTGTACCTACTCAGTCCTCAAGAGGAAGGAAAAACATATCTGATTTGAGGTCCTTTCTCCTATGTAGGAACGAAAGGAAATCCAATTACTGAATTTGTTGCAAACTAACTGTTACATGCAGGCAGATATTAACCTGGAACATGAAAATAGCAAAATTGCATTATCAGGGAACTGTTTCAGGCAAATTATCTTTGTCTATAAACCACTTCACTGCATGCAAGACCATAATGGCATGTCCATACAGCTTTCATGAACACACCTGTTTAATTCTGAAGAAATTCAGGTGTCTCTGTGTGATGCCAGACAAGTTAGCATTTCAGGGAGAGTGAAGATTTGGCCAACTATATGGAGTTCTTAACTACAGAACTTATGTAATGTTCTGTGAAGAGTGGAAATGATAGCAGGAACATATTTGATACCCTCAGATACAACACTCATTATCAAACTAAAACAAGTACAGTCATAGCAAGTAATACAGGTGCTGTCTATTAAATATGGATGATAAAATGATAATGTGGTGTCTCACATTTTTAGCCCAGTTCACATAATATATAAAAATAAAGTTGTATTATTATGAATAGGTACCAAAGGGAAACACTAAGATTATGCAGTCTGAACAGATAACTAACCAAAAACATAGTTGGTAATTGCATTTTATTCTGATTTTTGAAACTTATTGGAGCGTTACTGAAAACCAGGTGATATTCTTTTGGATGTAAAAAAACTGATGTTATAGGAGTCTATCTTAGTAGATAAGGTTTGAAACTTTTGACCTTAATTTTTATCTGTCTTCCATGGAATTCATAAGACACAGTAGCTTCTGGCTATATTTAATCTTTTTAAGGAAGTGCTTCTGACTGCAAATCTAATGAGATTATGTTGAGTTTTGGTTTTTTTGTTTTGTTTTGTTTTGTTTTTAAAAAAAAACATTATGCAAAGCTATCTTTGTCTAAGAGCAGAAAATTTCAAAGATCATTCCATCTTATTCATTTTAAATCATTATGATGGACTGACAGAAATATCAAATGAAGGGTTCTTTATTATAAAACTGAACTATGATGTTACATATTTGTAGGAGTGCAATTAATCAATTCTACATTCATTTGTATACTGAAACTTGCAGAGTTTTCCTAAACTCTTTATTCAGTCTGGACTGGTGAAGCTGCACCTCAAATACTGTGTTCAGTTTTGGTCCTTTCACAACAAGAAAGACACTGAGGTGCTGGAGCGTGTCCAAAGAAGAGCAACAAAGTTGGTGAAGAATCTAGAGAACAAATCTTACAAGTAGCAGCTGAGGTAACTGGGATTGTTTAGTCTGGACACAAGGAGGCTGAGGGGAGATCTCATCGCTCTCTACAGCTACCTGAAAGGAGGTTGTAGTGAGGTGAGTGTCAGTCTCTTTTCCCAATTAGCAAGCAATAGTGCAAGAGGAAACAGCCTCGAGATGTGCCAGGGGAGGTTTAGATTGGTTATTAAATATGGTTTTTTTAAGAAAACAGTTATAACAGTGAGTGAGCAAAAAAAACCAGCTCTGAAGCTATCAGGTGACATTACTATTACCTGTAAGTATTTCCTATTTCTTGTAGTGATTATATTAATGCTTGAGACTAAAAGTCCAACTTAAAATGATGCTGCATTGTTCTGGCTGCTCTGTGTGAGGTGCAATGCAAATACTTCAGAAACTTTCCCTGAACCTAAGTTTTAGGAATACAGCAAGCAAGCCATCCTAAATGTTTTGATTACAGAGTAAATGGAAAGATGTTGGCGTCTTTGAAAACTACCAGAAGAAGGCCTCATCCATTTAACTTCCAGGCCTGAGTTTATGTATGAAGATTCACTTTCTAGAAAAATTCAAAAACTTCTGCATATTTCTGTTTACCATTCAGGAAGCATATGATACTTAGTGAGATGTGACTTATTTTGAATAGCTGAATATAGGTGTTTAATTCAGGGTAAGCAGGACAAATCTTCATGTTCTGCTCACTATATTCACCATATGTCTATGTGTTTGATTCAAGCAAAGCCTTATTCACCCACTACCTTAGGAACTCAATTAATTCTCTTGTACATGAATGTACAGTGTTATTTGGCATGACCTTAATATTCAAGATCTATGCCCTGAGAGAACAGGACCTGGACACCATGTGGGATATTCCAGAACATCTCAAATCATCCTATATCCCAATGTTTGGACAACTGAATTGAGCTGTAAGTACAAGCTGGTGCCAGCTTTATGTAGACTGGATCCTTCCACATAAGTACAAAATAGCAGATAAGATGCCTTACCAAAGAGCTTGAAATCAATGCATATTAGATGACCATGGGATGAGAAAAATTTAATGTACAGTCACAGTAAACGACATTTTTACAGCAAATGTCATCTCAGTTCATTTCTGCAGGGAAGATGGGAAGCTTAATTAGAAGCTATTGATGTAAATGGAGGCATGAATTAAAAATTATGTTGGAGGGACAGCACAGATTCTGCCACTGGGCTGATTGTCAGAAATGGACAGAGGGACAGAGCAAGTCATGACAGAAGTGTAGTGTAACCTGAGGTACCTTTACGGAATTCTCCTGTGTATGTGTTGTTTTGAGCTCTTCCTACCAATGATACTACTGCTTAGCTCTCTCCACAGTTCTCCCCAAGACCTTTTGGATTTAAAATGGAAAATCTAGGCCCTAGTGCCCCCTTGTGAAATTTTGTTTGTCTCTATCTTCCGCCTCTGTATCTCATCAAATCATGTCTGATTACGGCTATATTCTCTGGTATTTAGTTATTATTGAATGCAGTAATGAAAGAAACCATAGAGATACTTAATTATCTACACAGCAGTTGTCCAATGAAGAAACTTAATTCTAACATTTTCCTCTGTGATAAGATAATTAGTCGGGCATAATTGCCGCTAATATAAATATTCACTGATTGCAAACTGTGGTCTAAAGGTTGTTTCTGTGGAAAAAAAAAAATAAAACAAAATTAAAAAGCAAACCTCTTCTATAACACTACAGGAGTGCTGTTGCTCAATTCTAAACAAATAAAGACTAGAAAAAAAACACATAAAATTCTACCCATTTTTATTGTGAAACAATAAGAGATTGCTCTGACTGGATTAAAAATTCTAGCTATTAATACACATCTTTACACATGTTAAAAATTATCACTGTAAGAAAAATGTTGGCATTGTCACTACCAAACATTATATTCACACACAAGAGAGAGGTTTTAGCTGTACTTGCTAACATTGTACTGAGATAGCAGAAGGTAATTAATGTGTCATGAGATAGGGAAAAGGGCATGAACAAGATGGAATCACAGAGATTCTTCTTCCAAATGACAAGAAGGTTAAGTAGAATCAGATCTAAAAAGAAAAGTCTTCCGAAGTCTGCCATTGCCCAGAATGCTATATGGTCAAAAAAGTCTAAATTATGCATTAAGTTTTTTTGTTCTGTTTTTACAGATCAAGGTGCAGGAGCGAACAACCTACACTAAAATGGAAAACATTGGTACCACTAGTGGTATTAATTTTCTAGTTCTTTAACTGTATGAATTAAACATATTGTTAATTAAATAAAAATTAATATTACAAATGTTACAGTATAGTCACCTGCTATGCACTTTTGCATGAAATTCAACCATAATTTTTCACTGAGCTGTTGCTCATCTGCCCAGAACTCCATTGCAGTAACTTTTAGAGTAAGTTTACACTCCACACTGGCGAAGAGCAGGGAAATTAGAAAGGCATATGGGGATTGCCTGTGATGGTGAGATAAATATAGCATCTGCAAATCAATCATCAGGGACACTGTAAATGATACTGACATAACTTGTCATGTTTCGGTCTCATTATTAAGGTCTCATTATTTTGGTCTCTTTATTAAGGCACTGACACAGTTCACACAGAAGTTTTGAAAAGGTCTGCATTGATTGTGTAGGTATTCAGCCAAATCTTAACTGAGATGATAAGGCAAGAGCCAAAAATTTCTTTGCACTGATATTTGAGATTCTGTTTGCAAATGGACACAATTTGCCATTGTTTACTGTTTATACGTTTAAGGTTTTACTGTGAATCAGAGAAAATTTTAAAAGATAAACAAAAGAACCCAGGAGATTTACTTTTTGCAATGCTGTTCTGTGGATGGGAGTTCATTCTGAACTGAATTCCCTGTACAGTCCATTTGTACAGTCCATGGGGCTCTGAGAATAACTGAGATCAAGTACATATGTAAATAATAATAATTTAAAAAATTTCATTATTTCAAGTTGGCTTGCCAGTAACATTTAGAAATGCAGTACTTTCAACCAAGAACCCTTTTACAGAACTCTTAAATCCAGTCATCTTGTACACCAATATAGAATAGCTGTGATGCACCTTGAAAAGCTGTTGAGCCCTCTTCAAGATCAAATTTTCTACTTTCTATCTGTCTTGTTTTCCCTACACATTTAGCACAGAGTAAGAGTACAAAGACTGGATTATTTTTCTCCCTTTACCAAAAGTGTGGACTCCTTTTCCTGCAGTCCTTGGCTTCAATTGTCATTGTTGGTGCTGGAGTACTTTAAGGTGCAAGTTAAGATCTTTCTTCTTTTTTTTCTTTTAATATGACTAATGCTACGAAATGCAGCTTCTAATATTGAGAGCACAAATACTTTAAAGGACGTTAATATTATTTTCTGGCAGAGACATTTGTTAAAAATTAAAAACATACCTAAAAATTAGTAACTTGAATATTGATGGGCAAAATACTAGAAACTAAATTGTAATAGGAAACAACATCTGAAAAGAGTCATATATATTAAAAAAAATCTCATAAATAAATCCAGAACTTTTACTCATTAGAAGCACAGCTACAAATAAGGAAAAAACATATAATACTGAATTGCACTGTGGTAGAGAGATGAGAAGATTCATAGTTAGATTCTAGTCATCCAAACTGTAGGTATGAGCTCAACTTACTGTTAATATGATGTTTCTGGGCACTGTGTAAATGTTAGGTTTCAATACCATAAGTAATGAGATCTTGCAGTTTGTTAAAAAAAAAAAAAATCTGAAAAAAAATAAAAGCAAATCCTTTAAAGTTAGTTTTGTGTCTGTTATTGATGAAAGGACTCATTAATCTTAAATCAAAATCAGTGTGTTGCACAGTACCGGTAGATTTTTTTAATCTATAGCTAAGCTTTCAGTGACTATTTAGTGCTTTTGTTTTCCTGCACCTTGTTTTCTCCTTCCTTTGAAATGTATAGGTGGCAGTGATTCAGCAACTTCATAATTATGGAAAAACCTAATATCAATGTGTATTACCTTTCTTAATCTGGAAAGGTAAATCTTAGGCAGCTCTCATGTAATAAATCCTCAGACTACATTCTGAGTTCCCAGCCGTGTTTCATGGGAATCCAGAAATTGAGTAAACTAAAGCCTATTTTTGTTGGTTTTGAAAAATATGTGCATGAGAGTTTGTAAATACGCATATACATATTTTGAGGGGATTTTTTTTAATATAAATATTGGTATAACTTTACAGACAGTTCTAAAAATTAGTATGTCTCAGGCAGACTAGTTGAGTACTGAATATAGCCATTTTGTCCTTCTTAAAATTATCTGCCCTGAATACTTCGGGACATTAAAAAAAAAAAGGCAACTATATCTATCATAAAGCCATTAAAAGGAAGGAAGGGTGGAAGGGCGGAAGGGCGGAAGGGCGGAAGGAAGGAAGGAAGGAAGGAAGGAAGGAAGGAAGGAAGGGAAAAAAATTTAATATAGCAAGGCTTTATCTTGTACTTACACTCTGATCTCCTTTGAATGAACATTGAGCTTCAAGCTCTTGTGCTAGTTATTACTTACTTTCTCAGAAGAGTAAGATGCTGTATCAGTCAGAGAAAAAGAATACAAAATAATCAAATTATATATATACGTAATTGCTCTAACTAGGTTTAAAACACTCTTTAGACCAGGTTGAAGTAATGTACAGCTAAAATACATCAGTGTGCTGTTACAGGACTTAGCGCTATCTAACAGTACTGCCACAAAAAGAATTGCTATTAAATGTCGGCTACTTGGCTAGTTCTGATATTCATGTTTGTTGTCATATCTGCACTCTAACCAGGGCAAAGTCCACATTCACTCCAGCCCTCATAAGTTCACACACTGTAGTTTAAAGAGAAATAAATGTAGAGCACAGAGATCAGCTGAGAGCTCAGGTGTGTCCCAGCCAGTGTGTCCAGACAGATCCTGATATCAAAATCTTTAGTGTACATTTGAACAAATGAGAACATGCAGTTCTAGAAACTGATAGAAAGCAAATCCCTGCAAAATCACTACCAGAGCTCAGAGCAGCATTGGCCTCTTCTACACTATTTACAACATTGTTAGAGAATTTGGACAAGTTCTCGCACAGACAAGGATGTCACTGCTGTTGTCCACAAAACGTAGGGTCAGTTCCACAAAGTGGGGTCAGCTGCTTTGCCTGCTCCTGGAAGAGTGGGGAAGGAGTATCAAGAGAGATTAAAATCTAAATTTGCTAAAATCAGGGGAAATATTGATTGTTTAAAATTAAATATGTGCCTATGATTTTGCAAGATGGGTCTATAATGTACTTGATTTACTACCCCTATTTTATTGCAATCAGTGTTTTCAATTACATTTACCAGAGGATACTTCCATCTCTTTCGACCATTTCCTGTTTTCTCAGTATCCCATCAGATTTGCTAAATGAAGAAATAGTTGTCTAATGCACAGTAATGTATTATTAATAAAAACAGTCATAATAGTTCTAGCATATGTCTAATTCACCCAGGAAAACTGAGCCACATGGTTACTAGATGAAAGAATTAAAAAAATATTCATTAATTTTTATTATTTGTGTAATGATTTTGAACTATGGGTATAGTTTGCAGTGACTGACAGCAATGTGAGTTTTACAGAGATGAGAACATGGAAATGACTTGACCAAAGTACAAACAAAATCCCTGATTTCTGCTGGAACAGTGTCACAATGTCTCTAAATATTTCATTTTTATTTGTTTATTTTTTTAATTGCAAACATTATTATTACCTGCATTTTTTGTGTAAAGCTATACAAATATCAAAACACATATTTTTCTACTTCCATTCTATATAGAGAACGTCTATTATTCTTCGAAGCTTCAAAGGGAACTTTCATTCATTGCACATTACCCAGTCACCAAATTCTTTTAGAATACTCCCTGCTGAGAAGCAGAGGTTGATGGTAGAGGCTAATATAACTACACGTTTTTATTCATCTATGTGACCAGATAAATTCTAAACACACATTTCAATACAGCTTAATGAGGTTTCTCACTGTTTATAGGCTGTGGCTATACCATGGTAATTAGCACTGAGGCATTATTCACTCTTGTCTTAATAAGAGTTTCATTTTAGCCTTTGTAAGAGGTCCTGCTATTTTTTTGCTTCATTGCTTTGCTTTATTGAACATTATACGACATGGCAAGCAATTAAATATGATTGTGGAAGAAATTAAATCACAAAAAGTGCATTAATGGTCAGGTTTAAGTCCACAAAAGCAGTGAAACTGAAGTTAAGGTCGAGACCATACTTACTTTACCTCCTGATTCCTATCAGCTGCAGCTTGTATAGTATTCAAGTTCATTTATTCTTTTCATCTCAGTAGCTATACAACATGAGGCAGGATGTCAATGTTTACTCTATAATTCAGAATTTCCCTTCATTGAGTGTCTTTCAAGAGCTCGATATTTTACTGATTATAGTTTTATCTTTTTAAAGATAACATTAGAATGGCTGTGGACACTATTTAAAAGCAAATGCATCTAAGCAGCTCCAGCTTAACCTATGACTCAAATCTGTTCACCAATGTATTTTTTATACTGGCAATAAAATATCTCAAAGATATTTAATCACAAAGACATATTTATACTGTACATGAGCGAAGTCCTCAAAAGCATTCCTGTGCAGACCTTAAAAATATATCTTTTTAAAGTCCTCTTCAAATTCTACAGTGAAAAATTCTTTTAAATGATGTGCATAACAGAAATTATTTTCCACTGCACGTTAGCAAAAGAATGGCTTTTCAAGAAGCTGTGTTAATTTATACCAAAGAAGATGTGTTCCACTGAATGTGGCCTTGAACAGAAAAAAAAAAAAACCATAAAAACTGTCTCGTGTAAATTAACTAATTTTTAAAGTTAAAAATGAAAAAGAGGTTGTCCACAGGCTCCAATATTCAAACACTTTTTATTTAAAGTACAAGGTTATGCATACTTATAGGCAATTTATATTCAAAAACATGTGACAGCAGATTGTTTGAGAGTCGTAAGAATAAGTTTATATGTTAAATTGTCTTGTAAATGGATTTATCTAAGATGAATTTTTAGTCTCATTTGCAGGTATATTTCCAGAAAAAAAATAATAAGTTGGCATGAAATGGTAATTTTCTTGAACAAATAAATGTTTATCTATGAATTCATTTTAATTCTAAGACTGCTAAACATTAATTCAACCATTCTGAGTAGTGGATCTCACAGAATACACCTGTTTGATAGTGCTTAAAACAATCCACTGTCCTTAGGCAAATAAACTGTATTTTCAGAATATATTGTTCCCTGAATACCTGAGAAACATAAAACGAGGATTAGAAAATTAAAAAAAAAAAAAAANNNAAAAAAAAAAAAAAAAAAATTGAACTGAAAATGTTAAGACCACTAAGAGAGCTAGAGTAACATAGCAAAACCCAATAATAATAAAGCATCATTTTATTGGTGGGGAATAGGGAGCCTTTTATTTCTGATAAAAGACTCACTATCACTTCCTATGATAGAACACCAAAATCAGCCCACTCTTTGAGTGATTTTCAAAAGTTTAAAAAAGAAATATATAGGAATCCAACTTTTATTGGAATATTAACTGAAGTGGTTAATTCTTTCCACAGAGAAGCCCCAAAATTAACAATAAGACACATCAGAAAGAAAGGGTTTAAAAAGCACTTTACCCTTGCCTGTGTACATTTGAAGGAGAAAAAGTGTTCCATTGGGAAGGAAGGAGGGAAGGGAAGGGAAGGGAAGGGAAGGGAAGGGAAGGGAAGGGAAGGGAAGGGAAGGGAAGGGAAGGGAAGGGAAGGGAAGGGATTATTCCTTTGAAATTGTGGAAAGTTGCAATAGTGTAAATGTAGATTGACCACCAACAGTCTTAAGCATGTTCATAGTTTTGAGTTTATTCTTTATAGGACAAAACCTTGAACTTTCCCTCCCTACTGTAACTGTAGATTGGAATTAAGGAAACTAACTCTTGCTATGTAGCAGGTATGTAAACTCTTGTACGCTTATTATTACTTGTAATACAATTCGGACAGGAAAGAGCAATAACTTTCCAACTGCCACTTTACCATATCTTTTATGATGCAGTAATAGCAGAAATCTCACCTCACCCACTGAACATGTCACTCTATATAGGAACAAAAGTGTCACTGTAATAAGAAAGCCATTGAGTGTCAGTGACAGCAGTTTAGAATAAATACCCATTTCCTCAGTCTTCATTCTAGTAATCTCAATATTTCTTAAAGCATCAATTAGTATATCTAATAAAGAACTAAAAAGTCATTAAATAGCAAAGGAAGGAAAGCAACTATGAAATAATAGATTGAATAAAGATTTTTTTGTTTGGTTGGTTGTTGTTTTGTTTTTTCTTTATTTAATGTTATCTGACTAAGTCAGAGACAGAGGTTATTGAAAGTTCTTAATCAAATGAAGGACCGATTAATAATAGTAAAAGCTAATTGTCTCTTGTTGACTACAAGGTACAAATTTCTACCATATGTACCAATGTTTGTATATTGACATCATAACATAAGCTATCAAGGACAGGAGGACTTCTGCTACGTCTGTTCAGGTCACTTCTGATAGCCAGCTCAAAATAGGCAGGATGAATGCCTCTTGTCAATAACATGCTTTTCCACACAGTATTCCCCTGTGGATCAATGCAGCCACTTTTATTTTTTAATATTTATATCCCACATCAAGGCTAACAATAATGGCATGTCAATAGCAGAGAGCGTTTTGTGGTCTAACGCATTAATTAAGCAAATAATTCAGACTCAGGAACTAAGGTTTACAATGTGGAGCCTAAATACTTAAAATACTCCTTTTGCCAAAGAGCACATTGAGAATTGATTACTCTTCATAGAAAGATATAAAGAAGTTATGTGACTCTGGTGTAATAAAGCATTGTTGACATAAGCAAAAGTAGAAGAGTCAATGACTGGAAGCTGGAATCAGAAAAATTTAACCTTGAAATAAGGTGCATTTTCCTAGCTGTGATGCTAATTACACACTGGAAAAGTTTCCACAGGAGACAATGGACTAACTGGTGCTTGAAGTCTTTAAAATGAGCTTAGCTGTCTTTAAAAGTATAATGCTTTAATCAAGTCTTTCAAATAAACATTATTCATTTTATGAACTTGAAAAGGAAGCACCATAGTAGAGTGTTCCAGATGGTCCTTTTGACACTGAAACTTGTGATGGCATAAGACAGTTGTTCATATCTTTCTTGTTTACCTTTGAGCAGATCAAGACAGTATTGTCCTTTATATTTGCAGGTCTATGTGAGAGAATAAGTACGAGCAAATTTCAGGTAATATTTTTCAGTTACATGTGTTTCAGGATGATTTTCTCCCATCCTGTCCTCTCCCTTCAGAGGTGAAGCCTGACACAGTAAGTTTTCACCTTTTTCAGCTCTTCCCTATAAAAATCAAATATAGGTCATATGGTGTCACACACAGGAGGAATAGATCTGTATTCTTAGCAGAACACAGAATCCTCTCTGACCGCTGGCTACCCTATCTTGCCCACCAGCTCAAGTGCAAAGTAACACCAAGCTGGGAGGAGTGGCTGACACACCAGAAGGCTGTGCTGCCATCCAGCGAGACCTGGACAGGCTGGAGAGTTGGGCAGGGAAAAATTTAATGAAATATAACAAGGGCAAGTGTAGAGTCTTGCATCTGTGCAAGAACAACTCCAGGTTCCAGTATAAGATGGGGAATGACCTGTTAGAGAGCAGTGTAGGGGAAAGGAACCTGGGGGTCCGGGTGGACAGC